>QYTT01079825.1:15375-26258 GCA_006980735.1 Dasypogon diadema | reverse complement strand
AACTTTTTGAAGAACAACTTTTGAAGACAACTTTTTGTAGAATTCTATCTCAGAATACTGCTTAGGCCACATTTTATAAAAATCCTGTCTCAAAGAATACAAGAATACCAGTTTTTGAAATATTCGGTCTGGGAGCTCATTCCCTAGAACAGCGATGTTCTCGTTTTGCCATTTGGAAAATGGCTATTTCAGACTTCATCAAACACAAAGTCCAGGAATCTCCGCTAACGCACTTCTATAATACTGCGGCCTATAGTCGATGGGGAAAACAAAAGGTTCTACATTCGTACCGTTCGGCCCAGAAAGATTCTCGAAATTTCACTTTTCTACTGGGTCTTCTTTCGAGGAAGAAAGGGTGAAGACGGCTCGATGCGCAGATATCACACGTAAATCTAAAGGGAATTAGACTAGAGATTTATTTACTTTTTATGGACTTAGTCCAACGTGGCAATGCAACACTTCCTTCCTGTACTCAAATATGTATATATGTGAATTTAACTCAAGCTTGGGTCTAATATGAGCCTTGTAGATGAGCGGGTTAGGAGGTTATTTTAAGGAAAATCGGGCAGTCCTAAATTTTGGATGCGCGGAAGTCACCAACTGAATTAAATAAATATGCGAATTACAGGGTACTTTAGTCTGAAAAGCTGTGAATTGGATTGGAGGTAAGAGAGGAGGGGTCGTTATTGAGAAGTAGAAAGAGAGTGGGGGACAATACAGAGCTCTGTGGTACGCCGGCATTGCAATTATAAGAATTAAAGAGTTGAGGCCAAATGCTGGTAGCTCGGCTAAAAGAGAAGAGTGTTAGGCTCTGTCAAAGGTTTTTGAGATATCCAACGTAACCATTCGTGACTCGCCGAATCCATGGAGACAGTGATGTCAACGTTCGGTAAGAAACGTAATAAAATCGCTGCTTGAACGACTGGATCAGAAACCACTCGTATTGACAATCTTGTAATGAGGTCTAAAAGTAATTTTTCAATTGTGCGTTGAGAGGAGTCTCAAAAACTTTTGTCAGAATCAAAGTGATCTCACTTCGTCTATCTGTAGTTAAGTGGACTTTGTGCCCGTCGCTTTGTAGAATTGACCGAATATTCTCAGAAATTTAACCAGGAAAAAGGCGCAGTCCTTTAGAAGCAGGGACTAGATACCACCACCACAACAACAACAAAATAATTGATATTTTTCAGTTATCTACAATTTTCCGTCGCTCTAAATAACTATTCTACAAATATCTTCTAAAATTTCAATACCTTTCTTGAAGAAGTTTTGGGACGTCACTTTTGATATATGTTATCGAGCGTTGCCTTGATGAAATAGGACTAACGTTCACTAACATGGCCTGTTTCTCTAGTAATGCTCAGTATAGTCGCTCCAATTGCTCACAGTAGAAGTCCTTAGTGATTGCTGGAAATTTTCAAAAGCTCAAAATGGATAATACTTTAGATATTCCACTGAGCAAAATCATTACCGGTTGAAGATCCTGTTTAGGCTGTGATGTATTGGATACGCTGCGGTCGAATCAATTCTCTCAAAAATCGGATCGATTTGTAATCTGACACAGACGATTATAGGAAACGTCCTTTCTTTTTTCTCATTGATTTTCCGTCAATTTGTGTGGTAGGCTTTTTCCACATTTCGACTTTCCAAATTTTCTGCATATGTTGGATACGACTGAACAGAAAGAACTGAGTCTAGTGGCCATTTTTTCAATTAACATGCAGAATATGCTTTTCGAAGGATTCATTTTAAGTAACTATAAAACTTTTTTGTTTTCAACAGTTGACTTGAAATTTTAAGATGCAATTGGTAAGTAGTTGCATTTTGGATCGCAGAGTCAAAAAATTTTACTGTAATAATAAACTTTTCCTTTTAAATTCCTGAAAATCTTGCACTACTACTGAGGACATCCCACATAATTAATAATTTGAATTCTGATCTGAAGAACTTTTTAAAAAAAGAACATTTCAAGTAAAGACCACCACTATTTTTGCTCACCATTGGTGTATTTTATTATTTATTTCAATTATTAGCCGCTAATTTATAAAAGGAATTTAAATATCCTCAACTAAAAGCTATTCTTTACACAGTGCCTTTGTAAAATACTCTACCAGCACACCATAGATGCATGGCACACAATACACTTATATCTTATCATGATCTTACTTTAATGGAAAAGTACGAATTATGTGTCCACCTCGATTTATTTCAGCACAGTACCATGTATAGTTATTTGAAAAATTTCCACCGCTAAGTCGATTTTTAGAAAATCCGTTTCCCATAGGATTACCATCATATCCATATTTTTTTTCTTGAAATTTTTCCATGGAACACTGTATTAAGATTAAAGTACATTACCTTGACTTCAACGGTGCACATTTATCAGATTTATTGCACTATTTTGTAGCGTTAGCTGCAACTTAACCTTTAGCTACTGGAGGATTGTATCTAGGGACTTCATAGTTCCTCACAGTTATTGTATTATACGGCAGTTTTCAAAGTAAAGGTGTAAAATGAGCACTTACCCGTGGGTGATTCAAGCACCACAGTGTAGTTATTACTTTTTATTAACTCTTGATGGAGGCGGTGTTCAGTATTCATTCATAGAGTGAGTTGTATACATGTCACAAAGTTGTTAAGAAGATTACTTTTGTGGAAATTTCCTTCAAATTCCGCCACATATTCCACCACACAGTTTCTGGCTTACATCCGTCGATGAGGTGTAGTGCACAGATCTTGCATGGGATCAAATCACATATTCAATTTGCGTTGATTAGCGAACCTGTGAATCCTTAAAGTATTAAATTGTTGCTAACACCCACCGTCGCTACCCACTCCATTATAGTAATAAATCTTGTCTGCTCTTTTGCTGTAAGTTCCCTCCAAAGTTTAAAAATATACTTCGAAACGTCCTTCCGTTAGTGATCTTAATGTGCTTGTTTTCGTCCTCAATCCAGTTTTCGTCCTTGAATGCGCTCAGTTCGTAAGCTCGCCGTCACCTTAACGTCTTGGAAAAATGTTTGTTTTTCATGTTATCCTATAAACGGTGCCGACATGTTTACTCGTTCGTTTGAATAGTTTTAAGAGTGAAAATGCTTTTATATCTTTGTAAAAAGTATCTCACTCAGTGGAAGATAGTTTTGTGCGGTTCGTAAAAGAAATGATGGTAATTCCATACTTACAACTTCCAAGGGTGCCATGGAATAGTTTTGTATGGCCAGGGATTTTATAAAGAGTCCTAGATACTATGAAAATATTCTTTTAGAAAAATTTACTTTAGATTGAAAGTAGGTCGATTGTAAATGTATCTTTACACTGTACAGTAGAAGGAATTGCGTTAGAACATTGAAGAAGTATTTTACCGTCAACAGTGTAAAGGAGGATTCAAAATTCTCACCAACATAAATAAAGGACGTGCATAGAATAACATATTTGATCAGATTTTTTTTCCTTTGGATAGAAATACTGGAAACTTTCATCCTATTTTAGTGAAATAACTATTAGTATATCCAAAATACCAAGTCCGGCATGATTCAATACAAATTATCCGAAATATCATGAAAAACTTCCTTCCATCATATACTTCCAGGAAAATATAAATAAATACATTCAATGGAGCATTTCTCTATTTGTCTAAGATATCAATCAGATTCGTAAGGGGAATCGCAAGGAGGATTCGAATAATACCAGGCAATATCCTTAAGCATTCTTAGAAATCCTCAATGAATTCGATGACAAAATAAATCTGAGAATTACGTACATGGATAAAATCCCACACGTATACACATTCATGTTTCTAAAGGACTTCCTTATCACAATACAAACATCATTCAGGAATCACAAAATACTTCCTCACTGGGGATTTTTATGGCAATGTTCTTGGCTTCATTTAAGGTGAGGTTAAACTTTTCCTGTTTTCTGTTCAATGTTAATATCCCTGTGCTTCTTAATATGGATTTAGATACATTCTACTGTAATGTAAACGCTTTCATTCAGTGATATCTATATTTCTGGCTAGGAGTAATATAAAAGCAGGTAGGGTTTCAATTAGATTCCTTCGATTAAAGAAAAAAATATCTAATTTAGACGACCTTGATAAATATTACAATTTTTCCTTCGATCTCGGATTTACTCTTCACTGGCGGTTGAATGTTCTCAAATAAAGTGGATTTATCCTATGCTCTCAGAATTTTATTGTTAATATTTGTAATTAAATGTCTGGGGTTTGATCCTGAACCTTGAGTGCTCGTAGGATTAAATTTTATATGACTACAGAAATCCAAAATACTTAGAAAATCTTAGTTGCATATCTGTGACTTTGAGAAATATATCATAAAATTTGGTTGATTACCTATTGTTATGTCTTCCAATTTTAGATAATGTGGGGTACATAGGCTGGTTTATTAGTTATAGACTGAGGGTGAAAAATTTTCTGAATTCGTGGCACCTCTCCTTCTTGCAAGCTTAAATCAGGTGCCTGCAAGGAAGGAAATCTGGATTTTTTGCAGGTCGACTACTTTTTTGTTGAGTAGTTTTTTTAGTTGTTGCTGTCCATAATTCTGAGAGATGGATTTCTGTAGATGCTTGGAGTAAACCCCTTCTGAAGGTAAGTATCATGTTTTAAATATTTTCTTCATATTGTAAAGCTATTGCTTATACCATTAGAAAGATAGAGAATTTATTTGTAGAAAAATTGGGAAAGGCAATTTTTTGCAATGTTTCTCGTTTGAATGTCCTTGTCTTCTAAAATCAATCATGCTATCGATTAGTGTTCATGGTAGTTCATGAACGATTTGCTCTTTCCCGAAAATATATCATATATTAGAATTATTTTTTATTTAGCAGTCTTGCCTGATTGAAGCGAGACCACAAAATCAAAAATGCTGTCCTATACAAAACTATGAATCAGACTGAAGATGTGAGAAAGTAAATAACAAAATAATATAAACAGAATAGGTCAGAGAACAGAACTCAAAGGTAGCCGAGCATTTATTATATAAGGGTGAATTTCAGGGATGAACAAGTGAAAAAAGAATTAGTTAGGAATTAAACAGTGATACGAGCTTCGGGTAGAGAAGTACATTAGTTGCGAAAGGTTGTGTAACTTACAAAAAAGCCCAATGTTGCTCCCCGCTATTTATTTAATCCAGGCTGCGCAATTTCTAAAAGGGTATCTGAGACTAATATCTTCGATCATTTACTAAATACACTGAAGAAACTGGAAAAATGCCCTTGTTGCAATTAAAGTGAGAGCCCTTTTTAAAAGAAACGCAACTTTATGGTAACCTAACTGCAAGTAGTGACTTATTGCGGCCATCATTATATTTTTTATGTCTATCAATACTTTCAAATATTGATAAGCGTGCTACTACGTAAATTATACTATTTCTAGGGCTAATGCTGCTATTTGGATTACAAAGCCATGGTTTAAGGAATTTAGTTATCGATATCTTATCAAGCCCTATTTCTGATTGGTAAAATATGTCAGTCCTGTCTGATCTTTTTATTACACTGCCCCACAGTAATAGAAATGAAATGCACCCAAACTCCTCTATAAAATGCATGTCGGTGAATGAAGCAATTTCTTCTTATAAGTGAAGAGTACGCAGGGAAGAGGAGGAACGCCTTAGATTGCAATTTCCCATTGGCAATTGTTGTTGCTTTGCTTTTAACCCCTTAGAGGCCGAGTATAGCAAATCCCTTCACCAATACAATAATAAAAATACCAAGTCCATTTTGTTATCTGTTCTAGCTTTAGCTTGAGAAGGAGAAAGATATCTCGCTCGCAGTCCTGAGTAAAAGAACAACAACTTTAGAAAAATGTCCTGGCCGAAGACTCAGAAAAATTTCTTATCTTAGTCGAGGTCATCAGAGTAGAGGTCGAGGACTCCGAAATAAACTTCTTCCTTATTCATTGTCCTAAGGCAAAGTGGAGAATGTAAAGATAATGGCTGGTATGCGAAAATCTTTATCTCGTCTCAAATCTGTATTTTTGTTAAGATTTTTCTCATACGACTGAGTATCCCGGACGAAAACCCAAGAAGGATTTCTGCCTTAGTTGTGAACCTAAGGCAAGAAGGACAATGAAAGAAATGGTGTCTCGGTCTAGGACCCGATGCAATTCGCTACCAGAGAAAAGAGGCGGATGGAGCAGAGCTAGCATACGTCACGGCAATAGTAAAACTCTTGAAAAAGTGTTGCCATTCTTGAATTTTTGCAAACTGAGATGTAAGATCATCTCTATGGAAATTATCAGCTCCTTAGCATTTATTGTTTCCATGTCCTGGCTCTTAAGTTTGCAACGTGATTTCTTGCTGTCGGGCTAACACGAATTTGATGTCCAAAAGTCTCTAAATTAAATTTATTTATTAAATTTAAATTATTTCAACAATATGGTGTTACTTTCTCCCATTTTTATTAAATCTAAAGATCTAGTTTTCGGTAAAGTGATCATACCTTCAATATGTCTAATGGTCTTTCGAATGGATCGAATGGAAGCACATAGAATCTTTGAGAATTTTTCTTAATTTTAAATTTCCTGCCTCTTGTTGACTCGTCAAGCATTTTGTAAAAGATTCTCAACTAGCTTGGTGGAATTTTTAAAATTTAGTATTTCTGCCATTAAAAGATGCCCCCTACAGAGTCTGTTTGTTATTTAAATCACTTTATTTAGGCTTTAGTTTTTAATTGTTAGATTGTAGATCTGCCGTCTTAGTCTATTTAATGGGTTTTTTTTAATTATTTCCAGTATGCCACAGGGGAGGCTATTTGGCCCGTTTCTTTTCTATTTTAAATATTTCTTTCTATTTCAAAATATTTTATTCCTTGAATTTTAAAATTGAGATTTACATTTTTTATGGAAATTTATATTTATCAATTCACAGGGATTGTTATTAACCAAATCTGTTCCGTCTTGGGCTTTGCTAAACGGATTTAGATTATTTTCGTGGATGCAAACCTGATGTACTTATCAAAATGAAGCCTGGCTAAATTTGTAGCCTAGAAACCGTAATAAATTACTATGTATATAATTGAATTGTTCGATAACAACTAGCCGGCCTCTGTTTTTTTCCCCATATTTTTCTAGAGTTTTTATGGGACAATAGTTTCCACTTTGGTATAAACGGAAATTTTCTTGAAAATCGTCCAAATATTTTACTTAAGTTTTCGTTTGGTACGTTTGAACAGAAGTTCTCAAGAAACTTTTTCTCGCGTACAGTTCAACAAGAACATTTCACATTTCTAAACAAAAGTTTGTCCCATTTCTTCCAGCACTGTGAACACCGGTGTCTAACTTTTGAGTAGAAGAATTGAAATTGGCAAAAAAAGTTGCTTTTGTTGTAGTTTATTTACCAAAGTTGAGTTTCTTTTAAAATGTGGCATATCACATACTTTTGGCGCAGCAAGAAAGGACAAAGTTATTGAAACGATAAACTTTATCAGATCTATAACTTTCGGTCAAAATACTCAATATACAATTTTGTCCTGACTTTATTACGTTTCGGTCATAGAATAATAAAAGATCTCCCTTTTAGCTCATAGTATAACTGTATAGATTTATCATCTATGCACTTGACAACACGTTCATCTTGAAGACGTTTCATTTCAAGGGAAAGAGACTGGAATGAGGGTTGATGATGATACCTAGTTTACTTTATGCTTTTGTATTAAAGTCTTTGTCGAGTCTTTGTTGTATCAAAAGACTTCTCGTTGGCACAGAGTAACAGCACAGAAAGCATCTATTTCTCTGCCATTTAAACACATCTCCATATTTCTAATTACCATTCCAGGAATGGTATGAAAACCAACGTCAAGTAAATGAGTAAATTAATTAAGTCAAGCAATTAAGACAGGTAAGGTACTTAAATGATTAATTCAATGTTTTGTTTTAAGACAGATTGTATAAATGTGAAAAAGACTACCGTACAAGAGGTAAAACCATATCCCATTATATCTCAGCTCAAATTTCGTATTCAGTGGCGGCAAGATGTCAGCAGATTACTAACTATTTTCACAGAAACCATCGCTGAGGTAATCTATTCCTTGCCTTAACCTAAATCAAAGTCACACTTCTTAAAGACATCTTTTGATGGAGTTTTCTTTGTTGCCCGGATCGTGTACAAGGCACAGACGTAAGAAATTTATGAACGTGTAATCAGGGTCTTAATCCTAGAGTGGCGCGCCTATTACTAAGAAAAGGAACAAGTTTTGTCATTAATCATTGGACATAATCTAGCAGAAAATTTTGACATATAAATAGCGATGTAATATGAAGGGACATACTCGAGATATTTTTGCCTTTTTATTTAAAGAAAAACAGTGCTCTTACTTTGGTTCGTTTTTATCCGTTGATGCAAAAACTTTTTGAAGTTTAACTCATTTCTTAATTGTTTCAATGGTGAAAGCTGTTTGTAATTCAAAGGGTGGAATATACTCAAGCTGAAAGATATTTCCCAATGGAAAATCACAAAAGTGCATTTCCCCTAGTTGCTTAATATGGACTTAATTGAATCTTAATTGGGTTAACTTTCAAGGGATTGAAGAGAATGAGGAAAGCGTTTTCAAAATTTCCCAGGGGACTAAAGTCTATCAATTTGTATTAGTTCTCTGCTTTTTTTTAAAAGATATTACCTAAGCTCAGGGGACAACCCTATGATGCATACAGCACAGCTTAGGCGGAGGGAAATCAGGGAACAGGAGATTAGGGAATTTTAATCTGACAAATGTTGCAAGCGAGTCATAATTTTGACATGAAACTACTGTGCAACATCCCAGTGGCTTCGTCAGTACAACTCTCGTCAGTAGAATTGCCTCAACCACTGGTACCCAGATATATCTCTGCGCCCTGTGCAGGTTTTGAACCCACGCCAACAGAGGAGGAAATCTGCAGACGTATGCCTCAGCTTGTTCGGCCACCGGTGTGGGTTGGTATTACTTAGACTGCATTACTTAAACGCTTTGATTTCATCTTTGATGTTCTACTTTTAATAGTTTTTGGTTTTCAATACAGGTGGAAGAAAACATTTTTTAAAAGGCTTTTGGTTGTTTTTACCTCACTGTCCTTATAGTTAAGTCTTTCAAAATTGCAGAAATTTTCCACCATTAATTTTCTGCACAACATTTTGGAACTCTGGAACTCTTTGGTGGTGCTATACCTCACTGAAGTGACTGTTTCAATACCTTTTTAAAACAGGTCGTTTTCATCTTTAGCTAAAATTTAGTGGATGAGTTACACTGGGATTTTTTTTACACGGCTCTAGAAATTCCATACATTTATCCTTGATTTTTCACCAACATTCTTTTCAAAAAGGGAGATAACAATTAGACCTGAGCAGGTACCAAGTGAAGAATTAAATATCCTGAAGGGCACTTACATATTACCCTATATCTTCCATAGGCTATGAAATAACTGTACACAAGTCATATACCAAAATAAAGGGAAGGTTTAGAGGAATTCAAATAATGAATAAAAACTGCCAAAATTTGGAGAAATCACTTGAAATTTGACCAATTTTTCAACTGTAAGGATTTAAAGCTCCCGATCAGAGAGGGTCGCAGACTGCAGAGGTGTTTGTAGGTTCGTTGCAGCAGGTAAAAGGTTCTCTGAGGAATGGCATCTAAATATTGGTCATGTGGCTCTCGGTAAAAAAGTTATAGGATGTTCAGTGAACCTGGTACCTGAATATAGAAAACCCCTTCTCCCTCCCAAACCAAGCATTTTTGACCCCCCCCCCTCCTGGTGTCTTTTAAACATATACGATGTACGAAAAAATGAAAATTTCAATGCATAACCTACAGCTTTTTCCTACATATTTGATTTGTACAAATTCATATTCAGTCCCAAAATAGAGTTCCTATAAAACTAAATCGTAGGAGGGGCAGGAATTATTACGTTTCCTAAAGTAATAAATCTTTAAGATAGTTAATCAGTAAAATTGAAGAACTTAATTAAGTGAAATCGAATTCGCAATTGTATCACTTTCATGGCTCCAAGAAATTCAGAAGATTTTTCCAAACTCAATGAATATCAGCAATTAACTCAGTAAGGTGTGCACCCCATAAAACTTTTTAGATATTTCAGACAGGGTTTCCGTGAAGATTTGTTGCCTAGCTGGCGGATGAAACATGTTGTGCACACCTTTCAAGGAATATCGATTAGATTTTGCTCGTTCTATACTATTTCTGAAAGAAAGCCCATTGAGAATTCTTTTCACGTTTTGTTCCTTCCTTATGTGACGGACCAGTGGTCGTTTCATTTTATTAACATCTGTCACTCGTTTAGTGCAGGAGAATACTATGATACTTCATCTTGGCATGCATTATATGTAGAGCGTATGTGAACTTAATTTAGAAGTTGCTGTAGTAGATGTCAAAAAAAGCATAAACGACAGGATGTATATGCACTTTAGATCCAGTTCATGCTATCCATAAATTAAGATTGAATATAGTTACTATACTCTCTCCTTGAATATTTATAGAATTTATTGTTTGAAGAATATTTTCCTCTGATTTTTCCGATTTCTAAAGTTTGACTGCTGCTTGATGATAGATGCTTTAGTATAAATAAATTTATTACAATAATTTTTAGTGAACATTTGAAAAGCATAAGGCCTTAGAAGAAAAGAACATTCTTTTAGTTGGGGAGGGAGATACAGCTTACCAACAAAGTGTCGGACTTCCATCTCCGACTACCGCCAGCTCCCAGTGGCTCCCTCTCTCAAATATGAGCCCCACTGTGCTATCTGGTAATAGTTGGCCTAGTTCCAGATCAACGACTGCTCTCCCGTCCGTCCATCGACTGCCGATAAAGAGCATACACTCGGTATCGTTCGTACTATCCCCCCTACACAGGTATTTCAGTGAATTGGCCCCGCAAACTTTGT
>QYTT01079825.1:0-15355 GCA_006980735.1 Dasypogon diadema | reverse complement strand
ATTAGATTTTGCTCGTTCTATACTATTTCTGAAATAAAGCCCATTGAGAATTCTTTTCACGTTTTGTTCCTTCCTTATGTGACGGACCAGTGGTCGTTTCATTTTATTAACATCTGTCACTCGTTTAGTGCAGGAGAATACTATGATACTTCATCTTAGCGTGTATTATATGTAGAGCTTATGTGAACTTTATTTAGAAGTTGCTGTAGTAGATGTCAAAAAAAGCATAAACGACAGGATGTATATGCACTTTAGATCCAGTTCATACTATCCATAAATTAAGATTGAAAGTAGTTCCTATACTCTCTCCTTGAATATTTATAGACTTTATTGTTTGAACAATATTTTCCTCTGATTTTTCCAATTTCTAAAGTTTGACTGCTGCTTGATGATAGATGCTTTAGTACAAATAAATTTATTACAATAATTTATAGTGAACATTTGAAAAGTACAAGGCCCTATGTATGTACAATCTATCCATAGACTTAATTTAGAACAAATTATATACCATGTAACGATGCATTCTATGTTTGAATTAATTCGGAAGTAAGCAAAATTTAAAACCAAAAAAAAAAAAAAAACAATAATAAGAAAACAAAACAAATTCTAACCGAAATGCGAACAGTATCATTAAAAACAAGGAATAAGTACTTACATAAAGAAACTAGGGAAAAGAAAAGAACATTCTTTTAGTGGAGGGGGGGGGGGAAGATACAGCTTACCAACAAAGTGTCGGACTTCCATCTCCGACTACCGTCAGCTCCCAGTGGCTCCCTCTCTCAAATATGAGCCCCACTGTGCTATCTGGTAATAGTTGGCCTAGTTCCAGATCAACGACTGCTCTCCCGTCCGTCCATCGACTGCCGATAAAGAGCATACACTCGGTATCGTTCGTACTATCCCCCCTACACAGGTATTTCAGTGAATTGGCCCCGCAAACTTTGTGCCCCCGGTAAGGTACTGCATAACATGGTAGTTCACTTCGTTATATATTCTGCCTGTCCAGAGTCCAATTGATGGAAGCAATCTCACAGGGCATCATCCTCTTTCCTCGCTGTCTCTGATCTCTTGTTAGTCCGTTTCTAATCTCAACTTTTTGATGATTCCTTCCAGCGCAAGGAATCCGATATGAATCACCTTAACGATAATGAGAACTGCAGATTGTAAAACTCTGCAATAGGCGCAGGCCGTCCTGAGGTCAACCCGTCTCTGAGAAGAGGTTAGACACTTTCTGCGCACCTCCAGCATCATCTGATCGCTCCATATTTCGGCGCCGTATTGCAATATAAGTGGATTGTATCGTGCCCATGAGCAAGCGACATTTGTTTGATTTCAGGCCGTTGGTGTGGACCATGATTCTACTCAAGATCGATCGCACACTGGATCCGTCCCGCGAATATGAGTGTAGAATCACCTGTCGGCTTGTTCGCCTTCGCCCGCCGCCAACCTCCAAAGCCATAATACTGGACCGGAGCCAGGATTAGGGATTATGGTCTCCGCTGTGGAAAGCTTTACCGCTGGAGATATGGTGTAGGGATTGAGATTCATGTAAGGTTACTGATCTCTTCATGTCATCCTTTAAACTGGGCCTAGCTGTAATTTCATAAATCTTTTAACAACCGGGGCCAAGAAATTATTAAAGGAGTTGGTATAATGAATGATCCACTTGTAAGGGAATGTTTACCAAGCTCAATGTGCTACGGAAGGAAAATCTAAATAGCGTCAGTACTCTATTCATATTGTATCATATCGTCCAAACCAGAATTAGTATTGGGATTAATGGTGTGAACCTGTCAGCTTCCTCTTTTATGAATATGACACTAAATGGGTAAATTGATCAAGTAATTATTTTTTATAGTCAATATACCTTCAGTTCTGTTTTATACAATTTCGAATTGTTCAAATATTTACGCAGTCGGTGCTATCTTTATTTTGTTTATATTGTAATGGATTTCTCTCCGATTTATCTGTATTTTCCTCTTGCAATTTACTTTTTTCTATATAAAGTTGAAACTACGATAAAAGTTTATTTTAAAAGTTTATTTCTCTTTTGATGAGAAAATTAAAAATTATAATGCAGAACAGTTTCAAGACAGCCAACAGTTGCCTGTCTTAAAATCTCTCAAGAAAATTAGACACCTTTACAATTTACAGGAAGCAAAAGTTATGATCAACAAACTTTCACATTTCAAAATGACCTGCACCCTTCATCCCTTATTCCTTTGCTTTTTCTGCATCCCTGAATTTGTATTCGGCACTTAAACATTTCAGATTCGGTTAACTAACAAACGTACATAAAACGGGTAACGAGTTGGGTGTAACTCGACACATAAATTAAATTTTCGAAGCTTTGTGTAAAAAGAAGAAATTAACTTCATTTAACGTGCTAAACGTAGCAGAAAATTGCTCCGTAAATTTCTACTCTGTTGTGTTCTCACAAGACTTTTATGAAACGTAATCTGGAACTCTTTTTCCAAATAATAAAATTAGTTTATTTTACAAGGATTTCTCGGGGGAAGCAGCAACAGGTGACTTTCTTTTAAAAAAAATGTCTTGCACTCCTGATTTTCGTGTGTACTACTTCAAAGAGTTTATGATTTTAAACGAATTTCGAAAAGGAGCTAAACATGCAACTCTGAGTATGAGTATGGAAACTTTTTACTTGACTAAATCCCCTCTTTACATATGTTAAACGCAAGATTAAATCAACAAAATTCAGCAAATACCCTGCTTTCAGTCGGTTGAGGTAAAACCAGCTTTGTGAATTGGGATTTGCCCTGACTTCTTATAAAAATGGAAACTGGTACATGTTAAAATTTTATGAGCTTCTAGAATTTGCCGTCTTAGTGGTTGGCTTAATCTCAAATCTAAAATTTCGTACTTGACATCGTCGTTGGCACCTCAAGGTTTAACAAGAGGTAGTAATAAATGGTTGTAAAATTTTATCAGAGAGAATATCAACTAAGGTGTGTGCCTGTACCTGTGCCTGGGCATTTGCATAGGGAAGTTGCTTTGGTATATGACCACATTTTAAGGTTTTTGTAGGGCAACAGCTTCTCTCTTTTGAATGGTATTAAATGCAGCGTTCATACGTAAATTTTTTGCTTATTAACCACTTCTGCTTGCCAGATTAAAGTTGAAATAAAGTTGAAAATTTCTTTCAACAAAAAGATGGGAAAATTTCTTTTTGGAAATTAAACAATATTTTCATTTTTGGAGATTGGAAACGCTTTTAAATGTATCGATTGACAGGCTTAAAAGAAGGCACAATTTTTTGTTTTATTTGTAACAAAAAAGAGATTATAATCTGGGATGTATCCTACTTTAGTCGGTTCAGTTGTTTCATTGTGACGATTTTTTTTTGCTACGACTTATCTTCAGTGGCTTTTGGTGGTAATAAAAGCTCCTCTCGGTTTACTAATAACTGATGCTGAATGCGTCATTTTTGTATTTTTTTCAAGCGCTAGACTGAAACCGATTCCATCAGTATTTCTCTACGCTTGGTCGGTGCAGCCCGGTGCAACCTTTTATCGTGAATGCTTTAACTCCAATTTTTTTTTTGGATTTTGGTTTTAAATCTACAGAGGCAATAATTTTTCACTTTAACCCCCATCAAATTTGTCAATTGTTATTTTTTCCTAACCACAGGAAAAGAGAGCACATTTCAGAATTGGCTGCTTAGAAATTTGACTGACCATCTTTTGTTGGTTTTTATTTCTGCACGTGCAGTCCGTTTTGTCTACTAACCCAAAAGTCACAAGTAATTCGTCCTGTTTTTCAGCAAACGTCACAAATCGCTTGATCAATAGATTTTTAAGTCTTTTTTTGTTCTAAGGAGTCAAATTACACAGAACGCTCGGTATTTTTACTTGCGGGTCTGAATCAATGCATTCCTGCAGTTCCTTATCTTTGGGTAACTTTTTAGAACCAGAAGGTGGCTTATTATCCTGGTTTTCATTTCCGTCGATGAACCTCTGGAATATCTTCTGTGCAATTATTTCAGTTACAGAAAATTTATCTCACACGTTTCAAATTCTTTTAATAACTCTCATAGCCGTATATCTGTTTTTAACCATGTAAAGATGAAAGCACAGGTTTTTAGAAGAGAAAAAAACCAACTCATGGCTTTTGTATATACGCAAAGATAATCAATAATCAATAAAGGGCATGAAATTTACCCCTGTGGTACTCCAGATTAAAGTGTATGAAAACAACTTTTTTGGTGTTTGTTCGAATCGATAGGAAAGTAGAAAATATTATAATTGATACAATGGATTAGAAAAGTTAAAAATGTACACTTGTGATTTTTACAATCAACTCTGGCCCCATGCAGTTAATCATACACAAATGGACGGATTTGGTTTAAGAAAGTTAAATGGAAAAATAACTTCACAAAGAAAACTTTACGCATGGAAAACATTAGGGTGAACTTGTTTAGAAATTTTCCTCCCCTGTTAGTGTGGGTTCATATCATGCACAGGACACGGCGACAAGAATTATTCTTTCGACGTCACTGGGATATTGCACAGTAATAATTTTATGCCAAAAATTGTGAGTGACTTGCAACATTTGTCAGGCTAAAATTTTCCCCATCTCTTCTTCAGTAATTCTCCTCCGTCTAAGCTGTTCTGTGTGCATCATAAGGTTGTCCTCTGAGCTTAGGTAATACCTTAAAAAAACCTTTTCAAATATACATCGAAGCAAATAAACTTCAATAACAATTATTTTAACATGCAAAACTGATTGTAGATATCTTTGATTTAGTTTGCATTTATGCTGCATTGAAGAAAAAGGTTTGGTGATGAAAAGTTTAGCGATGGAAGGATATGATTACCACCAAAAGTCTTCATGCAAAATATCATAAAAGGAAAACTACGAAAAGCATCCTGATATTTTTAATTGAATCTTTTAATTACTAGCACAGATAAATACATACTCAGATGTCCAGGCCTAATGTATTGCCTGGGACCGATTTCTGTTTTTCGGCTAATGGAAAAACAGCCGATTCAGCAAAAATGTGGCCAACTACCAAACCCAAGTCACAACACGTATGCACTACTGTTGGGCAAAGGAGTCGACGGGCTGGAAGGTAAGCGTTCGGTGACTAGATACATTTTTGATAAATCGTCTGTTTTTTCTTCTAGCCGCAAAACAGAAGTGGGTCCCAAGCAATGCATTAGGTCTGGACTACTTTACTAGCTTTTAACGACTCTTCTAAAAAAAAATAATAATAAAACATCTCGTCTTTCCTTGAAAACATCATCTACAAGATATTTTCGTCTCTCATGGGCTGCATAACAAAACGAAACATGTGAGCATAGTGACACTCATCATACTCTCACTTAGCAACACGTTTTCATCAGACATAAATGAGGTCGATGGTAGCTTTTAATATAATTCAAATTCCCTACAGTCCCATATAACATGTTCACATATCCGAAAAGCTAACCTCTTAATCCGGGACCAATTAAATGTTGCAGACACGTAAGACTGTCCGTAATAAGAAGCTTATTAAGTCGGTAGGGTTCCGTTTAGCCCGAATGAATATTTCATTTCCTTCAACGAAGTGTTGCGAAGATAAAGAGGGTCCCGTGTATACCCTGAATTATAGTTAATATCTGTACAAGTGATTGAAGCCCTCTCTGTTCCCAATGGCATCATTATCTGTTGGAGCTTTAATTGGAAAACGGTGAAGATTCAAGTTATTGTTTCGGAGAAAGGAAAATTATTTTATGCCTTTCGACTAATGATAAGTTTCCCCGAAATTCGCCTATCATTTCCTGTGAATACAACGTAACTCCTTTTTGCTTCATTTATTCCTTCACTTGATATTTTCCCATTGTATACGAATGTATGTAAAGAAATGTCAATATGTGGCGAATTATATTGTAATTGAAATTGTAGAAGGAATTTCTCATTGGAGCTGTGGATAGAATTCAACACTATCTACACAAGGACAACATTCGAAAACATTCACCCTTACATGGAAGCTTCTTATCGGCTCTCTATTCATTGACCAAGGATGAAGAAGGTTCAGCCTTGATACAATAAAAGCAGATAAGCTCCTGTAGGCATTCATTTCCTGGGATCTCCCACTTTTCTAAGCTTTTCATATTTTGACCTTCTTTTATGTCCATTTTGCATGACCACGCGAAAGGGCAATAATCCGAATACATTCGAACGTAATCCTTTCGTGGGTTATAAAAATTTATGATGTGTTTCTATTTTACGGTTTCGGGTAGTTTGTCGTTTAGCTATAAAGGCGATGCTACACTGTTTTACATTGACACGATATCGCATAATATTTGCTCTCTGGTTGGTATTATGTTTGCAACACGACTTGAAAGTATTTTCAATTCAGTCTGCTTTTAACGTTATGTTCTGGAACATGTTTATTCAACAGAACAGTGGTCATGGATGGTATTTAAGTGAAAGAAATGAGTTTACTCTTTTGTGAGTTGTGCGGTAAGTAGCACTTGTTGGTGTTGTTTTAAATTTGATCAAAATAAAAGGCAAAAATTATTTTGAGTTTACTTAATATTCTTAATGTCCTTGCAAATAGTTCGTAAATCTTACCTGGGCTAAAAATATATCCGTTACGAATTGTAGTCTCACGGTCCCAAATATAGAACACTAGAAGATGATAGTTCGGAGATTTTGATTTCCTCCAAAAATAAAATATCACCGATGTGTAAGCTAAAGAAAGGATTTATTTCTACATTACTACAACTTCATGTCGATGATGCTATTGAGAACGTGGCTATCTTAAAACGAGATACTTGCACACAGATGGTAGATACAATATAGATCTTAGCTTTCTTGTGGCATTTACTCAAGCTGTCCTGAATGCTAAATTCTGTAGTAAAGAACTCCACTTTAAAGACAGAAAACGAGTTGTCAACTAAACTACGGAGCTAAACCTGCTAAACCTGCTTACTACTAAAATGGAGTTATGGTTATTTTCTTCTTTATTGTATTCACTTTACTTTTATTATTTTTTTTAGGAATTTTACTTTTATGTCTTTTAAAAAATGTTATTCAGTCACCATCAGAGTACAATGTATGCTAAAATTATTTAGTCATCTTTTAACTGTCTTAATTTTTTTAATTTTTTTTTGCATAATAAAATATTCCGATTAGTTACAATATAAATTATAATGTGTATAGAGCAATTATACGGCATATATATGTATATGTATATATTGTTACTTGATAATCCCTTTTAAATGAAAATCTTTTGATCAAAGCCCCCGTTGGAGAGGATGCTAGTGATGTGGTTACTTGATCCTTTTCTTCGAAGCTTACTGTTTGCTGCTTCCTTCCTCTATAAGGACAATTTAATGGATGTTTGTTGAGAACACGATATAAAGAAGCCTGTTTCATCTATGCAAATTATTCTCTGTACTTCTTCTGGATACCAATTACCAACGTATATTGTCTTCAGAAACCACCTTCTTATTATATAAAAATATGATTTGGACACATTGATAGACCTGCACATTTATATAAACAGTACTCCAGAAGTAATAGATATTCTTTATATTGTGATGCAGAGGGACTAAGTTAAGGACGGTTTATATGACGCCCGAATAAAATTTCTTCGTAATACAGAGGTTCATTTGGCTAAAAAGGGAGATTGGATGGCTTTTTGAGCCACATGAAATTTTACCTGGTCCCAAACTATTGTGGATAGTTTCCCCCCGGTCAAACTAAATTTACTCAAATTTCACATTCTTTTAAATTTTCACCTCGGCAGGCAAAATGACTCAATTGATTATACGCTTTCAGAAATTTGAGTAATGACCTTTTATGAAATGATCCGGGAAAATTGAAATTTAATAACATATAAAATATGTAATCCACAGGCTGTTGTATATTCCAAGCAATTAATCGGAATCAATATTTGACCAGGACTTGATAAATGCTGCGATGCAAATTAGCATGGATTGAATTATCTAGGCAGTGATGTCATATTCCAAATCATATCCACGTAAAATTATGCTAAATTGATATCGTAATAACTTCCTACATTGTCTACTATGAATGCAAGCTCTGGGAATTGATTTTACTATTATGCGGGCCCATTGTTCCAGAGCAAAGAGTTGCGTGCTCAAATTATAAGGTAATAAGGGAAAAGGTCAAATTTAACATTAGCAAGGGCAATTATGTAATTTGAAATTAATTTTTTCTAGATATATCGCCACTAGTAGGAAGCTAATAGATTTTGAGAAATACAAACCCTCCTGTTTTTTGTATTATGCCGCTTTCAGGATTACAATCTACAATCAGTGAATACAATGAGTACAATCTTATCGTGTGACTACAGCGTACCTGTGAACGTAGCAAAGTGTTTATTTGATCAAATGCAAATTACCTGAAACTATTCTTCCCTAACTGCCTAGAAATTTCTTTTCCTGATTATTACTTTCAATACTGTTATGCTTAAATATTAGGAAAATATTTAAATTAGAAGGAGATTTAAGCAAGCCATGATGATATCCTCCTTTTACTGCCATACTTAGTAGTCTACTGGACAAGTTTGTACGTGACGTCATTTCGGAAACATTTCTCAAAGCATGCACGCACAAAGCTGTAATACCTATTTTTGCTTTTCTTCCCCGAATCGTACAAGTTCCTGCTTTAGCAGTTCACAAAAAGATCTCCTCCGGCGTGTAAGGAATTTAGAACGATATGCAAATGATAAGGAAACCTTATCGCTTTGGTTCAAAAGGTTCCATCCTTTAGTGATTTCTTTCTAAAAGGGTGTGAAACTCAATTCATTGAACTCTTTTAAATTTGTTTTCCAATCTGACCCTAAGCAGAGTTGAACTACAAAATCAATACTTGATAAAAAGGCCGACAAGAAAATGTTGGAGGCTTCAATATTATTTATGATCCCCAGTTTAGTGTAAAGTGTGCTACTCTTCCTTTTCAGATAGATTGTATCTCCAGATTTGAAAACGGCAACGGTAGCATCAATTGACTATGGAAATTGTGGAGATGCAAAAGTTTTTCTCGAGGCAAATCAACATTCACAATAGCGCTTGGAAAGGATTTGATAAATTGTAGTACAGAAATATAGAAAATTTGAAAGAATGGTTGCCTTCACGTTTTTTTTTGTTGTTGTTGAAAATAGCAAGGAGTCGAATCGTAGTGTGTATTTTGTAATATTTTCTGCTAAAATTTCAAAATCTACTAAAAATATCAATGCGTAATAATTTCATGTTAGTATTTCTGAGAAGTCTAGGCTAATGGTTAGCATTTTTGATTCTCTACGTTGCGAGGTGGCTTATTCGATCTTTTCATGCGAAACAAAATAATGCCCTCTATCTAATCAGGGCAGCCTCAAATAATCAATGAGAAGATCCGAACCAAGTATTCCCCAAGCCAAGGTGGAACAGCATACGCCGAGGGTTACATTTCATCGGGGGAGCCTATAGTGAATATGAGAACTTCGGATACCAAGTGACCGCCGATTTCAATTTAGCCTTCCTGTGATAATGCAGATCTTTGCAACAGCTGACCGTTGTTTCTCCGCAACTCGTGAGAAGGCATTAGCTTTTAAAAAATGCACCTTCTAGATTGCCAGATAACCTACAATCAGCAAGCTCTTTAGAATCAGCGGATCCTGAAATGGAACCAGACAGTAGCAGCCGAAAACATTTGCCAATAAGAATTTAAGACGGGCGGGAAAAATGCGCTACAAGTGGCTTCTTAACCATTGGTATAAGCCTAAAGAGACCTACAAAATTCCAAAGCTTCCAAGTCTACCGGCCCTCACTTCTTGTTTTGCTTTAATGCATTTATAGGGAATCAAAATGAAATTGCCTGAGTGAATAATGATGTGTCTCATAATAAATGATTTTCCCAGCCCCCACCGACGTCTACCAGTGATTGGCTTTACAGGATAATCACTGAAATCGAGACTATTCTAAAAGTTTATTGTTCGTCTCGTTAACCAGATAAGCTTCCCTAAGCAAAGGAACCTCCTCCGATGAAATTTAAGAAAAATTATTTGCTAATTGCTAAAATTACTTTAAAATGAAATGAATTAACCAGCCGTACACACATTTGCCTTTTTGCATATGTGCACGAGCTATTTCGAAATCCTCTCCGAAATTCACACTGAAAAAATGATTTCAAGTGAGGAAATGTTTCTTTCCCTGCCAATTAGTTTTGCACAAATTGAATTCTGCTGCCGCTACATATTTTCAGTTTATGGGCTCTTGGCTATAATTCACAATTTTGGTTTTTCCCCTTAAACAAACGCACTTGATGGCGTCCTCCGGGGTGCGTTATAGAATCGATGAATACCAATTATATGGGAGCATTTTTGCAACCTGCAGCATATTTATCCATCGCCCCAAACTACATGGGACTGTTTAATTGCAACAGTTTCAGGTCGTAAATTCGAGGATGTTTTATGTGCTTAATCGCCCCTTCCTATAGTAGTGGTGCGCACTTTAGCATGAACTTAAATTAATTAAATTAAAATGATATCAAATTTCTGTTTATGATATAAAATATGGGTACTCCGAGGTATTTCAATTGCGTGGTCTCTTATTGCGAAAGTGTAGTAATTATGACGATAAATTCCACTCGCATACCAGAATAATTTGGAACAGCTCAAGTGAGTGGTTGCTCTGAGCGTGTAGTTTTGTGAAGTGTGTCCGCGTTGGTGGTCCTTTCCGCATTGTTTTCCACGGATAATTATTTGTCAACCTCTTGGTCCTGAATAATGCACAACAGTGTGCGTAATGAGTTTCACATGTTGGCAATAAATTAAAGAGCACTGAGGAAAGTTTATGGCAAAGCGCGCACACAGAAGTAACATTGAGTCTTAATTAAGGTGGAAGTCTCATAATGCAATTATGAAGATTTACTTGGATTTTAATACTATAATCCATCCTTTAAGGATCATAGCCTCAGTTTTGTTTTTAAGATATTGCTTAGTTACAGGAAATAACCCTGTGCATCGGACAGTACATCTTAAGCGGAGGAAATTTTTTTTTATGGAAGGGGAGATTGGGAACTTTTAACCTGACAAATGTTACAAGTAAGTCATGAAGTTTAGCATGAAATTTTCACTGTGCAATATCCCAGTGGCATCGAAAGTACAATAATTTTTATCTCAAGCACTAGTGCCCAGACAAATCACCGCACCCTTTGCAGGAATCGAACCCACGCCTACAGAGGAGAAAATCTGTCTGATGTACTGTCTGTTTCAACACAAATTTTGAAATTTATTACACCGTTCTATGTAGATCTGTGTTATAAAATCTGCGTCGACTTCGAACGTATCTTCAACATAGTTTCGCATAAAAGACTCTTTCAAAATTGGAACATTTTGTGTTATAGGGCTCTATATTCAAATTACCAATAT
The DNA here is from genome assembly GCA_006980735.1 of Dasypogon diadema. NCBI lineage: Eukaryota > Metazoa > Arthropoda > Insecta > Diptera > Asilidae > Dasypogon > Dasypogon diadema. The sequence goes on along the minus strand of QYTT01079825.1, from coordinate 3,972 downwards.
CCGCCGGTTGCGAGTCTATCGTGAAATGTGGCTCTTCTGTGTCAACTTACCTTCGAGTAGTGGTATCCCACAAGGCACTTGCATTGCAGCAGTGCTCTTTATTGTTAATATTTGTGAACTATGTGCCGATCTTAAGTGTTGTTGCAGTCAATACGCCACCGCCAAGTATACAACCTAGTCCACTCGTACATGAATCTTCAGGATAATATAGTGTATTATTTTTGATTGGTTACTAATGCATCTGACTGCCACATTTTGCATCTGGGAAGCAATAATCCACTCTACACACATTTTGTTCGTTCATTCGGTCGAAGCTGGAATCCTATATGAATAGCGTCTTAAGTGACTTCGGCTTGATACGCTACGTTATGGCAGCTCGAGGTGATCCTATTGAAGCATTTAAAATTTTTGGTCAGGTAACATGAATAATACCTGCCATTTTTTCATTGCAGTTATAAAGTCAGTTATTCGTGATTACACCTTCGATAGGATCCGGTAAAGTTCTACAAGGACCCCACCCATTATTTCCATAAAGTAACTTTAAATGGAAAAGCTGGAAAAGAAAATAATATTTCCGTTATTCCGTTACTCTTTATGCATTCATAAATTCAAACAGAAACCTAAGTAATATAAAAAATACATAAAAATATAAAAAATATTTTAAAGTATTCGGAAATTGTTGAAATTAATTCGTAGAAACTTCAAGTTTCAGTAAACAAAGTCCTTCGAAAGTCATTTGTAATTCCAATGAAAAACTGGATGTCTATACAAGAAATTCTCAGAGTTAAATTTCCATGGAAGAACTTTTCGTTTCCAATCCCACGCCATTCTAGCGTACTCCGAACGCCCAAAAATAAATAACGAGGAGCATAATTAATAGTATAAGCGTTTCGGCTTTAATATCTACCATCGATTTTAACTAAATAATCGACTTTACTCTAGTCGTTATCCTAATTTAAGGTATTAGCGACTGTATAAACCCTCTGTGGTGCAATTGTTTCACATTGTCACAAAGATTTACTAGCCATACACGTTCTCTACGTTTGTTATTTCCCTAAAGACATCCCACTGCACTGTTAGATTACACTCAATCCGAGATGAATGGAAACAAAATTTTCACGTAGACTTGTTGGGATTTGGTACAATTTTTTTGCCATTTGAATCTCGCACACTATTACATTCCAGAAAAATCTGAACCCAATGGCAATGGTGAGAGGCATCAGGCAAAATCCAGGAAAATATGGAACTAAACGTGACCATCGCCTGTGGCATTAACCAAAAAAAAATCCAATAACTCCTGTTGTGGTCCCGAAAGATATTTAGCAATATTCTGGTCAGGTCTGGACCGAATTTGAAGTATTTCCAGTATATGGGACGAGTTTAGGTTTCAAAGGACGTTTAAATTTCTCAAAGTGTAAAATATTTATAGAGAACAGAGAAGTTAAGTTACTGTTGTGGTGAAATTAATCGCTATTAAAGACGCTTATCGATTCCTATGCCGTAATAGCTTTGCACATATTTACTTCCTGTGCGAGAAAGATTGGTAGCCATTTGACCATACATTCCTCGCTTCATAGTATTCTGCTCGATTTATGATTTGAAGTTAGGACCAAATAATCCAAAATGAATTCTCAGAGGTGCTAAACTATTTGTTAATAGCAAATTGATGTAATCCGTTTATGACTATCATAACAAGTATGATTATAAAAAATAATGTGTGCAGCCAAAGCTCGAGAATAGCCATATGATGCTACAGTACACCTTTAGCAGAAGACTAAGTGGGAAAAGGTATTAGAAAATAAATTAATTAATTTTGCTTTAGAAGAATTCATGAAGCTTCGACGTTTCGACAAATAGATACTGTTGCAATTATAACACCAATTGTATCAGTTATAATTAAAACATATATTTCCACAAGTTCTCTAAATTCAACATAAATGAAATTACAATTTCAGATTATAAAATTAATATAATTTCGACTAAATTTCGGTCAATACTACTTCAGCTAACCATTGCGGACAGCGGACTTATAGCGAGTGAGCCGGAAAAAGAAGAGCTAAGATGATGATCTGCAGTGCGTGTAATGTAAGCTACCAAAGTTCAGTGGGTTTTAAGAAAGCTTGTTACGAAATGTTTTGGCGGCAAAAATTGAATTCAAAAAAGGTTTGAAGACACTCTTTGAACTTAACGACGAGTTTGAATTTTTAATTTATTGATCACTACAGATACATATACATATGTAGACTGTTAAGGTGTCAATAAAATGATGTAAGACATGAACAGTAGCACTTGTAAGAGAGTCAGTGACAAATTCAAATAAGTAGACCACGTCAAAGCTACTGCACTTAGCAAATTTTGTTAATTGGGTTTGAAAACACGTATTTTATGATATCATTCATGAAATAGAATAAAATTATAAAAGAGCTTGGAGCCCTGCGGTATCCTGACGTTTATATTAGTAAACTTAATCTTTATATTAATCATAATTCCTTATTAATTTGCTCCGAATTGTTTCAAAAATCTGACTGTCGTACACTATCAGATACTACGAAACCTCACTAGATTCCCTCAAGATACCAAATTGGAATTTTGCAAAGCATTTTAAGTAGATATGCGTATCTTCTGTCAGACACCAATCCTTCTTTGAGGACGCAAAAACTCGAAAGAAAGGTTAATATGAGAATCTACTAATATTCAAAGCACCCTTAGTGAATGATCAGCGCACTTTAATGATATATAATATCAATAGCTTCTCGAGTTCAGGAAACGATCAAAGTGTATAGTTGCCGATTGACAATCCACAACCTGAAATAATGCATGATTTTTGTTTAACTTTTAATAGGGAACATATGGGTATTCTAGTGCTGTATTTTTTAAAGGTATGAATGTTACAGAGATATTGTTAAAACGTTGGATAAATCGTCCTCCTGCCTCTATGTGGAGATTTTCAGGGCTCTATGCTGGGTCCTCTTTCAATTAATTGATCTTCCAGAAGTTATGATGGGTGCGAAAGTTCACATATGTGCGGACAATGTATATATGTACATGGCACCAAACCTATCAATCGGTTGGACGAGAGTATCTGACGTACTAACATAATAGTCCAGTAGTCCAATCCAAATTACTACATGACATAATAATTCTAATCTGAATTCTGATAGGTTGTCTCCGATATTTTGCTAAATGATTCAAGATTATCGTGTTTAAAATTTGCGTGTTATTATTAATTCTCCTAGGAATTGTTCTGAGCATAATAAACATTTCTAGGAAAGATTCATGGTGAATTTTCTGTGTGAGAATTATACTGACCCCAATAGTAAGTTTTGTTCAAAATGATGTGGTACAGCTTTAATTTGAAAGATTCTTCTTCTTCCAACTCTCTCATCCCTTATCTTTGTTATTATTTCATCAAAAAAGGCACGTGTCCACGAGTGCACTCACTCTTAATGGTGAGGTTGTGTATGCAAGCTAACTAGGAGTCCACCGATTACTACAATACAAGCCATCATGTATTCTTCATAGTACTCTACATACATACGTTTATTACCTTGATTCTTTTCATTGTAATTTAGTAAATGTTAAAAGTTTTCAAGTAGGCTCGATTTCGTCCTTATCTGCATAAGGCCTGGAACTTTGAACGACATTATCACATTATTATGTATGGAATTTCCGCATTCCAGTTTACATGCAAAATGCAATCGATAAACCAAACATCAAATTTCAATTAGACGGAACACACTTTCACGCAAGCTTTCGTAATCGACAAAGTTCGTCTAGGAAATCTCGTGGTATCGTATGCTAATTCGTGCTCGTTCGTTAGCCGCTGTCGCTTGAGCGCATCCTTATTTATATGCAGAAAATGTTGCATCAATTCCCATAAGGAGATCCGTGACACTTTTTAGACTGTCACATAGTCTTCGGTGACATTTTATTAGGGCAACTAATTATCGTTGCACTAGATCGGAAGAGCGT
>QYTT01079824.1:0-56279 GCA_006980735.1 Dasypogon diadema | reverse complement strand
ACACACAATAACCTATTTACTACAATTAAAACAAACATAAAACAAAGAGAAATTTGAAGAAGGGTTCCTTTAATACCAAGCGATAATCTCACGATTTTATCGATCATCTGAAGTTTAGCAAATGAATCACTGCTGTATTTACATAGCAATATTATAGGGAAATTTTATCAATAAAGCCACACAGGTGGAAACAAAGTTCATATTTCATCATAGATTTCATCAAAACAAAACCATTAGAATACACAAACATCAAACTAAGAAATACCCTAGTTGGCAAGTTTAATCAAGATTTTCTGGATTTCATTACTATGCACGAGTTTTTTATGACTTTTCTAAATTCTAGGTCTGTTCACGAATTCATGAATATTTTGAATATATTAATTTTTACCAGAAAACGTTCGTAATAAGTGGAAAACACTTAAGATACGTCAATTTGTGGTTTGAAATTCAATCTAAAAGCAAAATCAATTTGTAAAGCTAAACATGATAACAATTATAACATGGTATCACTTTTCATAGCAAAAAGTTTTTATAGTCTCAATCTCAAAATTTTTCATCAAAAAGCTTTAGAGCCATTTTAGTTATTTGAATACAATAACATTAACAAAGTCATAGTCAATGCACTAATGAAAACAACACTAGCCACTATCATCACTGCCGTAACTTAATCCCCCAAGACCATTCCGTCTATCCAGAAGTTACGATTACGATCTCGAGCTCTTCATTACTAATCAGGATCTCGTATTGGCTTAAGATCCCTCCCCACATTATCTAAATATCTTAACTAAGAGCTTTTGAGTTTCCGGTCTTCGAAGCTTCCCTTAAGTTATGCTTTTGACTCCATAGTGATACAAGGGTTGTCCACTCTATCTCGACTTTCCAGATTTAATATTGGGAACCGTAAAGATTTCATATAATTAAAAATTCCTTCATTGTCTGTATTCCTTATCAGTATCCCGAACGCTAAGTTAAATAGAATGCGGTATTAAAGACATTCTTATATTATCATCTGACCTAGGTTTCCGAGTCAACATTCACTACAGGATTAATGACGCTTTTTTATTTTTTTTTCATTTTTTTTTGTATGGAAGAAAAACATGATTTTGAAGGGTGACTAGAGAAAATATAAAAGATATTGAACAATTTATTAAAGTTTTTTTATACATATATTTTTTTAAACCTACTAAAATCGAAAAATCCGCGGCACTATGCCATCAGGAGAGCAGAATCTCCATCGACAACATAGACCGAAATAGACAAATTCTAATACAAAAATTATCTATTAATCAGTCATAGAGTTTCGCGGGACCAGCCTACTAAACTGAAATTCTAGTAAGCTACTGCCTACATCTCTCCAACTTTGCATCTCTGAAGAAGTTTAATAAAGCTTTCCTCAAATTACTCGGGCAGACAAAATGAATACTCTCCAAAGACCGATAATAATATACCAATATCGTCAAATCAAAGTCGTAAATAATTCCTGCCTGATATCCCTACGGGATAGGATTCAGAACCTATTCCTGATGCTTTATCAGAATGGCATATTCTCCCGAATGATCCCGAGCCACCAGGGCGGACCCTCAGAAGACTCGTGAGTAGCCAAAGGCTACTCGTGAAAGACACTGTCAAAAGCCTTCCCTTGATCTAACGAGTTCGTGGTCATTTGCATCCCCGCGCGTCCATGGTAAGCAAACAAATGCTTACTCCCACTAATGTTATTGCGACGAGGAACACAACTGAAAGGAAAGACCGTCTAAGCCTCAACTCCCGAATGGAAGACCTACAGCTAGGTAGCAACAAATTTCTGGGACGTATGAAGAACTTGGAGTCAGATCGCCATAATCAGGCAAAGTATAACGTCACAATACCTTTATCAGTTCCTCAAGTATGAGAACTCTATTCAAGATATCCCTTTTTTCTGAGAAAGAAGAAATGTACTAAAAGGATTTATCTGTGGACGAGGATGGTTGCGAAATGGGGGCGTCAAATGTTGTCTCCCAATTGATATCAGTCAATAAATCGCTCAGACTCATCAATTATTCGGTTGGATTATGCAGATGCAGTCCACTTTCTCATTGTCTGCAAAAAAGTACTTGTTTGACGTCCCCGTCCCAACGCCCCATGCCTATCGCACCATTCCGAGGTACTTTGGTCGCCAAGCTCTTACTATAGGAGGAGGGATCTAATTGCTTGTCAACATCTCACCACTGGTTGAAATTCGACAAAATATCCTCCCTCCCATGGTAGCCGTTTGAAAATTCGATGAACTGAAAATCTGGTATCCAATTTATTATGCAGGTAAATCTGAACTGGTAATGAAAATTTGTCCACAAAGCTCTCGAATCTGTAAGTTGTAGGTCTAAAAATTCTTATCTCTGAGTTGAGACACATTTTAACTCCTTCAGATTGCCCTAAAACGAATGATCTTGATGCAGAGCAGTACTTAGATCTTATCAGATCTGAATCTGATCATGCTCTTTCCAGTGTATAGCACGGATCACGAAGCAGCCCTTGAAAGGATTTTTAATAAGAACAAATTGCAAAGTAGAACAAAAATATTTATCTCTTATTTGCACTATGAACGGAAGTTCATCTCATAGCCAACGATCATAACCTTTAATGAATGCAGTAAACCAGTGAGTAATACCACATATATTGACCATCGAATGGGTTGTTTCACTTTCCACTTTCATTGGACATCAGTTCAACTAATTACCACCTTTCTCGATCATCTCAAAATGCATTTAATGGTAAATATTACAAAAACGAAAAAGCAAATGGATATGAAATGGATAATTTGCTTATGTCAACACCGACTAACCTGTACAACTAGTAGGTAAATGGCAGAGTCTATATTAGAATATTATAACCTTGAAATATTAAAAGAGATTGGGTAAAAGCAGTCTATTTCCAATAGAATACAAAATCTTTTGGCACAACAATCCTTATCTTGTGTGTATGGTTTGGTTTGTTCTAGTCTGGGCTGACTGAATCAGATTCTAGTCTATGGGGGTCAGGTCTAGTCTGGTATAGGCTGGCGTCTCTCAAGATAACAATAGTCTGACCGCTTTTTTTATGAATACTTCTTATAGATTCTCATCATTTCTTCATGGGATCAAATTTAGAACAGAGATCATTGGACAAGCATAGTACAAATTGGTTTTAAAGTTTAAAACGTCATAACATGCAAAGTATACTTCTTTAGACCTCAAGAGCTGCATTTGTAAAGCTCTTGAAACAAGTAATAAATTGGGCAGGTAAAACATTGCGAAACATCAATTGTATCTAGTTACAGAGTGTTTTACTTGTGCAAAGAATTTTCTTCTTTACTATTTCTACTTTACATTAATGGAAATAAATTTCAACCCAAATACACAAAATTCGTCATCTTCTTCGAATAGGGTTGTAAAATTTTTAATTCTTGTAAAATAATATTTCCTCGGTAGTTGTCAAGCAGTCATCTCAAGAAATAAATTATTCAGTTCATGAGAATTGCGCAAGCACTGCAGTTTTTTTATCAATCAAAAGCAATATAAATGTAGAAGAGATATGATTGTGACTAGCCAGCCATGCATATGTAAATACATACGTACGTGCATGCCTATTTAAGCTAATTTTATGTTTAAAATTTTTTTTGGATTCAATTTAATCAAGCTTACACTGGTTTGAAGCGGTCCACTCGATATGAGAATGGAAGTGTTTTTTGTATTTAATATTTTTTGTCTGAAAGAAGTTCTCATAAATTAATCTACGTTTAATGTAATCTGGGTTTTTCGGGGTTGGGTGTTTTGTTTACAAAAAAAGCTGAAAACGATAATGCAGTCATATTTTAAAGTACACTGGCTGACCGATAAGTTCTAGATGCAGCGCATAATAAAATGATGATTGAAGCACTTTCTAATTGTAGACATAACATCCCCTTAACTAAAGGTATTTTGCCACACGTTCACTCGAAATATGCATTCACAATAAATCTTAGATTTTTTTAAGGTATTGCCTAATCTCAGGAGACAACCCTATCATACACACAACACAGCCTAGGTGGAGGGAAATCAGAGAAAGAAAGATTGAAGAAAAATTAACCTAACAAATGTTACAAGTGAGCCACAATTCTTGGCATGAAATGGCTTCGCAAATACAATTCTCGTCAGTAGAATTGCCTTATCAACTGATATATCGCCACGCTTTCTACAAGATTTGAACCCACGCCAACAAGTAGAGGAGAAAATCTGCAATGCAGACGTACGTCTCAGGCCGCTCGGACGTACCGGCGTAGTGGCTTTAAAATCAAATTTATTTTAACTTGCTTAGTGTGTATCTCCACATTATCCATAATGATCAAGCAACACATTTTTCTAGTAACTTTCTCTTCTTGACTACTTTTCAAAGAAATACGCATTCTGCAGTGAACTGGGATTATAGTAAATTGCGTAATTTGATAAAATCAACCACTCCCTTCTTTTACACAAATTTTGCTTTAATTTTCATTTCTTCAATTCTACATATCAGTTGATTCGATCGTATTTCGATTTACGTCGGGAGAATGTGGTACCTCTTAGGATTTCCCTCCAGTCATATCTGGAGTCCCACAAGAATCTGTTCTGGGACCTTTCCTTTTTTCGTTTCTTATTAATGATCTACCCTAAGTACTGACTTTTAGTAATTATCACATATGTAGTTATTTGGGAAGAACGCAACACAAAACACACGCTACTCTGCTGTAGGGAAAAACGAAATATCTTAACAATCTATCTTTGATCTGCAGGTGGAAATCAGACTTTAGACGTCATGATTCCTGAGATTCGGTGCTCTTAAAACGCACTGCAGATGTTTGATCTGCTTTATGGATAGCAATAAAGTGGTTTACTTGATTTTCCTCGATTTTGCAAAGGCTTTTGGCAGCATTAGCCACAATAGAAAAGAAAAGCTTTCTGAACTATTTGGGTTGAGCTTTCGCCAGTTTTGCGTCTAATACAGTGAGTTTATACGAGAAATGTTTAACTAATTTAAGAACCTGTTATAAACCCAAATTTAGGTTTATCGCATAAATGGTTATTGGAGTATAACTCCAATAGACACGTTGACTTATTTCCTTTGATTAGGACATCCTCAGACCTAACTGAGTTAGTTATGAGTATGCCCGAAATAGGCGAAACGTGTCATCGTGTTTAATAAAATAAAATTTGTGGAAGTAAAAGAAAGAGTTTTTATTAAAAATTGCTATGAAACTCTTCCACCAAGCAGTGTCGTTTAAATCGATTAATGTAATTAACAACAACAACAATTTCTAATGAGGCTCGTTTACTTTCTCGGATACCTCAGGGCTCTATATTAGACCCCTTGGTGTTGAGTACATTCATCAATGATCTTCTGAATTTCTGAATGTAGTTGCGCATTCGCGTATTTGTCTTTATGCTGTCGATGTGCAGATTGGTATACCAATCGATTCCTTGAAATGTCCTGATCAAAGTTTGTTCTGAGATCACCGGCCTCCTCTCAAAATGGCTTAAACTAATCGTCATTTAACTTGCTTATTTAGGGTGGTTTGAAGTGTAATATATTTGCTTTCACTCTATTTCTGTTAACTCCCATTAGTACTAATTTTAGTTACCCAACTAGGTACCTATTTTATGTTGCCTCTAGATTCTAACTCAAATGTAGGAATATAATATTTTAAAATTATGATAAGAACACCAGTATAAAATTGTGAGGGCACAAAAACTAGCATATCTGCATTTTTTTTATTTAGGTGGTTTTCATAATCAAACCGCCAATTGTTTTAATGAAAGAATATACTGGAAAGTTAATATTTGCGTTGTTAATTTTATTCTCATTGGTTAAATTAGATCCCTTTATTTATCTATTTGTTATTTTAAAGGATACATACATTGGATTTTTTACCAGTTAAATGAATGCACTCCAAAATTATAATCAAGAATTAAACCGAATGAATACAAATTCTCCGTAAACGTAGCTTTCAGTTTTTATGATTTATTGCCTACATTTTTATAGCACAAATGCAGAGCAAATATGTTTGTTAGATAAATATTTCATAAAAATATACAAAGGTTTGCACAGATTTTCTGTAATCTCAATAAAAATATGTTTTTCCAACGTCTGGCATAGGAAATAAAAAATATTTAAAAATATAGAAAATATCACCGTCCAACTATTAGTGTGCAAAGTCTGGCAGTCTGTTTTAATCACACAACTATTGTGTTTGTTTAGCTTCATAAAAATTGAGGTTTGTGAATTGCTACTTTATCAGGTATTCAGGTATGTACAGGTATTCAAGTTTATTACATTGTCTTGCTGTGAGTTTATATAATTCTTTGTTAATAAATTTCATATTTAATATCAACGACATTTTAAAATACAGAATTCAATTAAAAATAAACATGTTGGAGTTAATAAATTTCTAGCTATTATGAAAAAATGTGGGACATTTTTAATGCCATTCTGAAATCGACACTTTTCTGGGTATTGTTTATAATTCTAATTTATGGTAAATTTTAAAATTACAAAATAGCGAATTTTAGAGAATTATCAAATCTAGAAGACATTTTAATTCAGGGATTACACGACTATTGACAGGGATATGTTTTCTAAAGAATACATAATTTCGATAATAAAAATTGGTAATAATATGATATTTTAAGGCGTTAATTCTGTGATATTTAAAAAAAAATTTACCATTTTCATACTAAAAGGGAATGCGTTTTCAGAATGAAAAAGGATAAAACTTCAAACTGCTACAGAAACTGAGAATTTAATCATTTTCGAGAAATTACCACTAATAACAGAGTTCTTTTAAGATATTGTCTAAGCTAAGGAACAACGCTATGATGCACAAAGCACAAATTTTTACCCTGCAATAATCATGTGGCTTTGCAAGTACAATTCTCATCAGAATAATTGCCTTAATCGTTGGTACTATCACCGTGCTCTTTCCTGTATGCGATATTGAGCTAAATATTCTAAACAATCCCTTTACTTATTCAAGCTCTCCCCAGTCCTTCTTCAATCGGTTATCCTGGAATCAGAATTAGTGTTATAAAAGCCACTTTCGGGGTGCCTCAGGGTAGTCATCTTGATCCTCTTATATTTGTACTTTCCTTTCATGCATCTATGATTCATGTCTTAATTTATGCCGGCGATATGAAAATTTTCTCCTTCATCAATGATATCAATGACTGCACTTCTCTTCAGGAGGATTTGGATATTTTTTATTCTTGGTGTGTACACAATAACTTGGAGCTCAACATAAACAAGTGTGAGGTCATGTCGTTTTTTAGGAAGCGTAATTGTAATCGTAACTAACATTTTCCGAAGACAGCATTCCTCGTGTACAATCTGTTGTTGATCTTGCCGTGATACTTGATACATAGCTTGATTTTATTTCCCACGTTAATTTTGTGGTTTGTAGGAGTAATTCTATGCTTGGTTTTATATTACCTTAGTCAAGGTAGTTCTCTAACTGTCAGGTATCTCGTTCGTCGAACCACTGCTTGAATATGCGTCTCAGGTGTTGAGTCCTTTCTATGCCGTGCGTATGGACTGTATCGAATCGGTTAAGCACAAATTCATGAGGTTTGCGCTCCGGGATTTACCTTTAGACGACCTTATGACCCTTACACCTTATCGCCAGCAACTTAATTGTATTGGCATAGTTTCACTGGAAGAACATCGCAATATTGCCGATATAGTAGTTTTTATTCACCAGCTCTTAAAAGGTAATATCGATTTCGCGAAGCTCCGGGGTAGAGTTTCTTTTAGGTTTAATAGCCATTGCTTGAGGTGTGTCCCGCTTCTGCAATATTAACTTTTCCAGCAACCAAGCAAGTCTCCTGCTTTAAATGATCTACTTCTTTGCATCCTGATAGCTCTTGCCACGGCTTCTCTTTTTACATGCCGGTGAAGTGGCAACAAGCCCACCAGCGTCTCTACAGCTACAGCTGGGCATGTACTCATAGCCCCGGTCTTCTTTTCTCGTGTATCCCTTGCTGCAGTAAGGCAAAGAAAATGCCACTTTCCTCAGCAGATTTTTAAAGCTTGAAGATGTTGTTGGTGCACCTGACCCTGTTGGGAGGTAGAAAATTTTTCCACAAGACTTATGTTACGGTTTAAGGCCCTATAGCCGATCGGATCATTTTCCGTTTCGCCGTGAAGGAGTCAGGAAAATGTGAATCCAGGAGGAACTTAATTCTTTCCTCGCAGCTTTCAGTATACTACCCATTCATTTTCTGGCGTTAGCCTACACCGTTCGAGAGGTCCATAGATAAGACCTTGTGGAGCATGGAGCCTTGAGGTAGATCACTTATATCCTCACAAAGATTCTTCAGGCTTTTCTTTTGGGTCTTTTTAATGCTCTTGCTCTGCTTGTTCCCAGTCATCTGAGAGTTTGACTCTGTTAAAGAGTTCCCTAACTTACGTTCATTTTCTGCCAAGCTATTTACGCAAAAACATTAAGATCTATGCTGCTAGAACTTTCATATAAAATTATTCATATACATTTACTTTAACTATATATTGAACACGAAACTTTTGAAATTATACTGTGCAAGTAATTTAATTTTCTGGCCATGTTCGCGAAAAATCAGATTTAAATATCTCCAAAAATTTTTCCAGCTCAAAAAAATATATATGTCGATTATAAATTCTTCCAAAACATTTAATTTTCTTTCCCGGCGCTACCATAATAAAAACTATTTTTGGACTAGATTCAAATAATAAAATCAACAAATGACCAGACGGCCTCTCCGCGTAGATCAGTGATTTCATCCATTACTTCTTCAAATAGATACCTTTTAGCATAAAAATTGAAATCTCCAATTCGCTAATTTCAACAAACAAAGGAAGAACGTGCACTTCATGTAAGTTGCAAGTTCTCTACACGTTTTCGAATGAATCATTGAGGTACTGATAAGTTTTGAATATTTGTTAAAATAATTTGAGTATAAACTCAAGGTGTGGCCACGACTGGGAAATTTTGTACTTTGTTTATAATTTATTGAATACACAACTGAGTAGGTAAATCTAGAGATTTTTATTATATGTAACGTAAGTGTGTAAATTTTTAATGTTTATGAATGAAATTTAAACCGGTTCCGGAAAAAAGTTTGCTTATATAATTCACGCTTACTATAATTATTGTGACATCAAGTTTTGTAATGAACACATACATATAAGTATTAATATTGTGTGTTATAAAGAAAAGTTTACAGAAGCTCTCAAATCCTTTTTCATATGCAAATTTAAACAGCATTTTAAATTCATATTTTTACCAGTTTAGTTTGAAATATTTGGAAAAACCCCAGCAATCAACCGACGCATTTAAATGTTAACAGTAAAAAAAAAACAAAAAAAGTTACGTATATATATATCAAAAGCAAAGGACATAAGCAAAACCTTCGAAACTACAAACCATGCACAAGAAGAAGATCAAAAACATTAAACTCTTTTTTTATGAACGCTTCAAAATAGCAGAGTACATGGACTGAAAAAGTATATAAACCCAATTTTGCCTATCTTAAAGTATTCATAAAAAAACAGTTCAATGTGCTTACTCTTCTTCTTGTGTATGGCTCGTAGTTTCTAAAGCTTTGGCATAACGCAAAATCACACGATAATAGCGAAGGTGGATAGCCTTCAAGCTTCGCGACTCGGGAATTCCCGACCGCGCTCAATAATTCACACAGAGATGATAGTCTTAAATTTATCAACTTAAAATGAGCTCTTATCTTGCGCTAACAGGGCTCGGATAGCTTTGAAGACACTCGCTACAGTCAATTAATATTCAAAGTTTTTTGAATGCCCTTGGGTGACCCACGAGATCATTATTGCTTCTGATTCCCTGACCTCAATCTCATCTGGTAAAGGTGAATCTTCGACTTAGCCAAGTGCAAAACAAATCTGGGTAGGTGATTCACCCACTACAATCCGTCGAAAATATTAAAAACCATAATTGGTCTGCGTGGGATGAGCCCCAAAAGTCTGGCAGTTACAAGGAGTGCGGGCTATCAAATCCACCAATCCATCAATAAATAAACCATATTCTACCAAAAGTTCCTAATGCCGATCAAACAAAACCTCTTTAAAAATAACTAAAATGGGATCAAACTTTTAAGTGCACCCGTTTAGCTGAGGTTTAGTTTGAGAAGTACCAGAAAGAGTAGAGTATAATCCATAGATTTGGAATAGATTCACAACTCCAGTCTGTTCTGTTTCAGGTGTAAACAATGAGGACGAATCCCAAAACTAAGAAAGAATAAAGTACGGCGAGGTACCGCAGAGAAAGAAAGGATTCTCCCCGACCTCTCGCAAATTAATGACACTTATAACTACCCAACTGCTGTGGATCAAGCCACGATAATCAAGGCATCAGATTTAGATCATAGTCATTAAATCTTGGAATGCCAAGCATGTATCCAACATAAAACGGCTTTCATCGATAAACGTTAAGACGTGTTGAAGGAACAGGATACGGAGTGGATATCCGGGTTAAATCTTGGGATATTTGTATCGGGAAAGAATTCATCTTCTAGTTGCCTGAAAGAAGAAGAGCGTGATTGAATCGCGCTTCCCCTCTAATACGAACAGTTCAACAAATTGAGCTCCAGACTTCACATAGAGTTCTTTACCTACAGTCGACTCTAGATTATGTCTATGTATTGCGGAAGCACATCGATAAAACGAGCCACTGCTTTTAACAAGTTCAACGTATCTGCTATAACTAAAATCTGACTCAATCTCAAACTTTACTGATCTCCACCCACTTTTTTCCTACTATACCTTAAAAAAGGATGCAATCTTGACGCTATTACTTAAAATTAAGGATTTAGAACTAAGCCCGAACTTAAACCAATTAACTTAACGATATCCTTTGTCGAACACTGGCATTAATACATCCAAAATTTTGACGTGATTTCAGTTGATATCTGTAAGGCCTTCGACAGTGTCCGACACTCTTTTCTCGTTTGGAATTTTCCTTCCTGATCGCTCTATTTATGTTACTTTGGATGGTATTAGCTTAAATTCTTATAATATTAGTGTCGATGTACCGCAGGATTCTGCATTGTCTCCCGCCCTTTTCCGAGTTTTCATTAATCACTTCTTATTTCTCATTTCCAATCCAATTCACGGATTGTTAATAATAGCGCCCTTGATTTAGTATACTCATATTTAAATCAAACGCTGATCCACTTGTCGATCAAGCATGATTGAATCGCTTAATGAAAACATTGTAAAAGTTTTCAGCTGGGGCAAGGCGAATTGTGTCGAATTTAGATTCAAAGTCCAAAACTATCTGATCTCACTCAAACTAATCTCAAATCCCAACCATCTCAAACTCTACCAACTTAAGAAGGAGCTCAGATATCCAATAATTCTAATTAAATGGATCAAATCTTTTGTATTACAAAGAATGCGATAAAATGCTAGAGTTTTCCGCGACAATTCAAGAAATATATCTATCCCTATTTTATCTAGGGCTCATTTAGAAGGCTCAGATGAAACCTAGACTTTAATATAATTTGGATATTTGGGCAGAAGCTGGACGCATTGTATTGCCCCACCTTGAATAAAATCGAGAAGGCTTTCGCGTTTAATGGTGACAAGACGATATCTTTCAAAATCGCTTCTCTGGAGCACAAATTCGGTGTCGCATGCCTTAATACCTTTTATCGGCGCTCCTCTTAACGTCCTGCGATGGACTGGGGGGGCTCGGAGAGCCCAAACATAGGGCCGCTGCCCCGAAGTAATGTCTAACGACGGTTCCGGGGTGGTGGCCAGGTGACAGGGAGGGGGGGTTTAGCCGGTAGACCCGGATCGTGGGGAGTCCGGCACACGGGGGCCCCCTAGGGTGCGTAACGCATTCCCCCCCTCCGCCAAAAAAAAAATACCTTTTATCGCTACTTCAATGGTTATTGTTCGAACGAAGTCTCTATCTAGTCCGCTATTTTGAGAATTAATCCCTAGCTACTAATTTCGTGAATCCTTGTTTGCCAGCATTATTGGATGTGGAACAGATTGTCATCTGTTTAAACAGAATATGGACCAACACCTTCCCTCGTCATCCTAATTCCTACCCTTCCCTTTCTACTTTCCTTTACGCCAACACTGCGATAACTTTGACTGTGGTACCCCCTAAACTTTGGCTATATTACATTAAAAGATAGCTTTTAAGATACAATAGTAGAGCATTACCCTTTTAACCTGAACTTGTTATCAGTGTGGATAATTCCTATGAATTCTTCAACAGAAAAAGTACCAAACATATGATGGTGCCAAAGCTCAGGGGATACCCTATGAAGCTATGTACAGCCTTAGCAGGAAGGAAAATGGGGATGAAAAGCAAATTTTATCGAGAAAGTAAGACAGTTATTTTCACTTTAATAGAAACATATATATCTTTTATTATCACAGTACTCATTTTTAATACCCAACTAAACTTTGCAAACCCCTTTTGTCGAAAACCAGGTAGTAAAGAATATATCTTTCAATAATTTTTTGAACACTTACAAATCTAACAGTTATTACCAAAAAATAAAAAAATATAAGAAGATTTATAGATACAATCATGTTTTAAAAGCAAAAACATAAAACTCGTCAATTTTATTCCGACCTTGCTAAATGTGAATCAAATGCGTCTGCGCCAATTAGGTCAATGCATCCATAAAACAACTCAGCTCTTGTTTGAATACAAGACTCCAGTTTGATTAAAAAACGAAATATATAAAAATTGTGATATTTTCAGAAACAAAGAATGTAGATAACGATTTAACATTCATTCTGAAAAAATCCTTTTTGAAACAAAACAAAAATTTTGCAGAAGGTAGACAATGTGAGATTTTTACTTCATTTTTTTAACACCTTAACAGGAGCCTAAGCGTAAACAACATAAAAATAGCACCTCAAAAGACATTCAAAGCAGATCAAAACAGGTGACTAAAATTTCATAAACTCTTAAGAAGTACCCTTATACCACCTCCACCCACATGTTTCGTTCAGTTTTTCACTTACTTGTCTTTTCGTTGGAAATTTTCGCTGAAATCACCATTAAGTCGCTATACGTAAGAGACTTGAGCATGCACTTTAATGAACTTATCACCGATTAACCAATAGATGTTATTTTTACCATACAAAAGGCAGTTCTTACTAGTGTGATCTGGCGCAGTGATCTAAGGCATTAACAAACACAAAGCCGCCACTCATCTGTTCTACAAAAATTCGCACTATTCAAAATACTCGGCGATCTGCTTCCCGCGGAACTCAATGAAATCTTTCAACAGTACTTAGCCAAAAATAAATCACAGCTAACGATCGCGAACTGATAATTTTTAGCGACAATGATAAAACATGGCACACTTTTTTACGCCCGAATGAAAACTTTTAATTTACTTCAGAACAAAATCAAGATCACAATGTCAACCGTGAACAGATGATCGCGCCCAGAAATTAACACCAAAATCTGAATTATTCAAAAAAAGTCTAACCACGAAGCGTTGAACGAGTATCTGCAGCTGAATATGGTGGTCGTCTTAAGATGCCATAGAATATTGGTCTAGCCTGTTACCGGGACAGTGCTGAACTAAATTCTGAAAGCGATAATTCGCGATCGATTTCTCTGGCACAACGTGCAGTCGGGGATTTTTGTATTGGTTAATGACAAGAGATTGGCACAAACAACAGACGTGGATAGCACACTGGCCTGGCGATTGCACATGGGTGATGGAAAAGGGTAGTCCGATTCGTTTCAAGGAGTCAATACACTTCAGACAGCACGTGATTTTCTTTTGAACAATTCAAACTCAGTTTCTTGCAGAACTGGTTTTATGATCTCTTCCTCATGGATGAAAGAGTCGCGTCTTGGCTATTATGGCGACAATGATGGCAGCCTCCCCTAAAGGGTTTGATGACTGATGAATGCACGATCAGTACCAAATATTTGATGACTCCGAAAGAGAAAAAAAACATTTCTAGTTTAATTTACATATCTTGTCCATTATAATCCGACCGATCGAAAATTTTAAAATAATCTCAACATACGTAAGAAACATGATAACCTGTAGGTAAAAAAGTTGCGAAATCTGATCGGTTCGCTTGAATACGACAATTTGAAACCTGCCTCAGTCACCACAGAAAAAAGAAATGATAAACACTTTACCTAGCAAATTAGGAATGAAAGTTGGTCAGACGTATTTGTCCAGTGCGGAATTGCCTACAACCAGTAAAATTGCAAATTTTGGGAATGCGTTTACTTAAAATTAGAGCATAAATTAGATGGTATTTAGCAGGTGGTAAATAAAATCAAAGCCTGCTTTCTTCAAAGTGATAATAATCACTGTTACGTGTACTATATGAACAGCCAGATATAAACAACTAAACATAGACTTTCTTTGCGTGTTTAGCAATGAGTTTAAAAATTACCACTTCGATGGTAGCACAGTAGAAAGAAATACTTCCATTATTGAAACGACCTAGAACATTGTAATCATCGTAAAATTGTGTCTTTAGTAAGACGTATAAAGCTTTCGTTTGAATAGTTATATCATTCGCTCATATGCTACTGTTATTGCTTCTTTCGCAGACCACACCGCTATCCTAGTAGAAACAAAAACTTGATGAGTTGTTTAGTGCACTTTACGAATGCTTAATAACTGATATACTCAAAAGGCTAATTTTACAGAGGAATAACATGTCTATGAACATTCTTAGAGAGCGTCCAAAAGGCTTACAAGGAAATTAAGCACTGCTTATTAGAAGTACTACTGTGTAGAGGCAGAGATCATATATCATATAAAATTTCTTCTAGTATTAGAAAAGTCTTGGTTGGGCATGCGATGGCTGTTATTCATAACAGTTTGCCGGATTTCTTACAATTAACTACATATATTAAGAGCCCCGAAGGATTAAAATAATTAAAAGTTTTTCCTTTGACTATATTTACCTTTTCTAATAATAATAGAGTTTCCCTTTTAGCCCAGAAGGCTATTAATCCAATCTATAAGACAAGGAAACAAGAAAGTAGTCAGTAATGTTAACGATTAATATGAATCACACGATCAGGAAAAGACGATTTTTTAGTATCTTCTTGGGCACATCCAAATCAAAGTGCGCTACCACACCATTGACCGTCGCACATATGCGATTAATAGGCTCATACTTACCATAGTTAGTTCTGGAGAAGTTAATATTCAAACTCCTAAACCACATCCTACCACGGAGTTCCGCAGAGTCAACCTTGGAGTTCAAGAGTTGGTGGATAAAAACTATATCGGTCACCCTACGTCGTTTTTCCAAAAAAGTCATGCCAAGAAGATTACGCCGTTCGCGATACGGTAGAAGAATCGTTGGGTCATTCCAAGGGAGATCTCTGAACGCAAAGCGGACTCAATACGACCACTGTGGACAGCGTAGGAAGGATTCCAAACCTGGGAAGCATACTCAGGAAGTGGTCGGACGAATGAGCTATACAATGTTAAAGTACCCGAAGATCAGAGAACTCTTTGGACCAGCGTTTAATGAGACCCAGCATGGAATTTTCCTCCTCTCAAACACTCCTATCGTAGTTTTTGTTGTTTTGTTAGGACCCACGATCCGGATCTAAGATTACAGCAGGTTTTATTACAACTTTATATTCGTTATCTTTCGAAATATGCGAACAAAACTAAGTTCTTAGCAGCGGCATTGGCAAAATGAAAACCCTTTTACACTGCATACAAGTCTGTATTTTTTTATATATATCGTTAATAGGGTTGAGAAATGTGCAGGCTTAATGTAATTGCCTCATAAAAATTGATAATTGAAACTGTGAGTGGATACGATACTTCAATAACATATTGAATAGTCACCGGATTTTAATGCTATTATGTTACAAATTGATTCAAAAAGTTGAAACTTAGTTAAAATTTCTTATCAAATGATCTATACATTGCATTAATACTCTCTCAGCATACTTCTCTGGTGACTTTGACTCTTTGCTTAACTTGGTTGCTACTACTCAAAAATAGCTCAGGAGACAACCTTATGGTGCACACAGCACAACTTAAGCGGAAGAAAATTTTAAGGTGGAGATTTGAAATTATAACTTGACCTACAAAACGAACATGTGCCCGGAAATAAAGCAGGTTCACGCATCCCAACCGCTTCAGAGACCGCGAGGCCGTTTCATTCCTGTATGCATGATGTTCATAAAGTGTTTGCGAACCTTGACGTGCTCAAAGCCAGCGGACCTGATAGCATTTCGCCCCTGTTTCTCAAGTGCTGGGTCCTTTCTCTGACTAAACCTCTGAAGAAAATGTTTTATTTACCATATTCAAAATGTATTTTTCCATCACTATGGTAATTGACCCATGTTCAGCCAATTCCCGAAAAGCGAGAGATATTCAATCCCTCTAACTATAAACCAATAGCAATTACTTCGATTCTTTTTTGAAGTTTTTGAAACTCCTGTCAAATATCTCGAAACATTCCACCTAATTCACGATCGCCAATATGGCTTCCGTTCCGGACATTCTACTGATGACTTGATGACGTTACTTACCGAGTGTTGGTATCACAATATCAGTAGCTTCGGCGATTTAGAGATGGTTCTGCCTTTAAGCCAAACTTGAAGTATTTAGTCTTGATCTTTCTTTTCTAACTTGGATTATAAGTTTTCTTTCTGACCCTTCCATCCATCATGCCGGCTTGAGGCAGGGCTAATCTTCTTGAGTTTAATGCATTCAAAACCCGAGGCTGTCTGATTTCCCTCAAAAGAACCATAAACCGCCACCACCACTCTTCATCAATGTGGTAAGCACTCTTAACTATCATAACTTGAATATCTTAGGGGTCCAGGTATATAACAACCGTATTTGGACGGATCAAATCCTCTCCAATTGAAAAGAATCCGATGAAGTATCGTTGTAAGAAATATTTTACCCGATCTGCATTGACACTCACTCATATTTAAACCCAGACTTGGATTATAATTTGCAGAATTGTGCAGAGACAGTTCTAGTTTGCTGCTTATACTAAACGGTGTGGCTGTGTTTATTAGAAGCTTTGGAACACTAATGACTATATACAGCTACATCTGCAAAAGCCTTACGATCTTATTGAAGATGCTGTGATCTCCATAAATGATAATAGTCCTGCGGTTAGCGGTTCGGCTCACAAGAACGGCCTAAATTTAAATCCCAAAAATGATGCAGCATTGTTATATTTCAGAAAAGCATTGTTATCTCTAATTTTCCTCCTATTGTACCTACTCCGTAGTGGTGTAATTTTTTAGGTTGATAAATTTGGGGGTCTGGAAGTCACTATTAATAAAACTTTTAGCTGTTCAGATGACGCGAAATTTGTTTTACATAGAATATATGGTGAACTGAGTTGGCTTTTGGCCTCTCCTCATTACACTCGTCTGGTATTGGTACAAACGCTTCTTGCTGCAGTCATTTCTTACGTGGATGTAATATACTCAGGTCTAGAGTCAGCAAGCTTTCGCAAGGTAACAACGGCATTTAGCTCATTCACGAGATATGTATTTTGTTTTTTGTTTGCGGCAATATAGCATGTTAGCATGTGCAAATTTATTCAAATCGTGCCAATAGCATAGAGCAACGAATTTTTAAATCCAAAATTTTGGCATTTTTTTGTAAACACACAACTTTCTCAAAACAGCTGTAATTAGCACGCAGTTGTCTTGAATAATTTATAATCCCTATAAGTTTGTAGAAAATTTGAGCCTCATAGACAGAAGTATTGGGTTGGTGCAGATGAAATGACTACTTCGATAGGTATACATTAAAATCTTTTAAAAATTTTTAAATAACTTTAATCAAAATAATTTCGATTTGCATGTATACATTTTTGGCATCTTTTTACCAGCTTATGGATTCCATCCTTGAAAAACCCTGCTATCTTTCTATCTCTCTTTGAACCACTTCACGTGTTTTGAATTTTTTGTCCTTTAAAAAATGGCCCAGGTCCCTGAACAAGTGGTAATCAATATGAGAGAGGGCTGGTGAACAAGAAAGATGAGAAAGGACTTCGTACCTCAGCTCATTTCGTTTTTGCCTGGTCATATCCGCGGGAGTCTTGCCTTGTCATGGCCCTTTTCGGTTTACTAAAGATGATTGTTTTTGTTTTAGTTTCTCGTTCATTATAACTAATTGTTTATCCTGCTTCTAGGAAATTATAGCGAATTATAACTGAAGTAAATCACCAAACAGTCAACAATATCTTCTTTGGATAGTGGTGGTTATGGTACCGATGAACCGGTTTACTTTGGATCAACCCAGGACGCTGAGAGTTTTCGATTATGGTAAATAATATATTTTTCATCACAGGAAATGATTCGATCCAAAAAGGGTTTATTATGATTACGTACGAGAAAAGAACATATTGAAAACCGACATCCCATGTTTTCTTCGGATAATTCATGTGGCTCCCAATGGTCCAATTTCCAGGTTCATGAAAACGACGAAGGACTGTCGAGCTTTCGCTGCCATTTCAACACGACGAGTGACGCTTGTCAGATTCCACTAACTCCTTCATTTCCTCTGCTTTCACCGCCTTTTTCAGGTCTACCCTTAGGTTCATCTTCAGGACTAAAGTCTCCAATACTGAATTTTTTTGGACCATTGGTAAATCATTTTTTTTTGCTTACGCATTTCTTCTTAAAAACACTGCTCATGTTCCGGTATGCGTCGGCAGCAGATTAACCACTGGTGGTCGAGGGGGCTGAGGCGCACCTTTACAGATTTCTTCCCCTGTTGGTGTGGGTTCGAATTCCGCAGAGGACACGGCGATTTATGTGGGTACCAGTGGTTGAGACAATTCTACTGGCAAGAATTGTACTTGTGAAGCCACTGGGATGTTGTACAGTAATAATATCATAGCTCACTTGCAACATTTGTCAGGTTAAAATTTCCCAATCTACCTATCCTTAATTTCCTTCCGCCTAAGCTGTGCTCTGTGCATCATAGGGTTTCCCCCTGAGCTTACCTTTAAAACAAAAGGCCCAGATGCAAACAAAATTTTAATACCAGAAAGGACTTGTGGATTTCTTCAAATATTTCACCAATAATATTACTGAAACATACTTCATACCACCCTCATTTTACTAACGCCTTTGTTAACATTTCGTGTTGTCTTTTCCTGACCGAAAAAGCGCACTTACCTGAGAGAAGAAAATATGGGCCCTATTATGAGTGTCGAAAACGAATCGAATTTCTAGTCAAGACACACTTTTAAATTCTATTAACCAGGTAAAATATTGCCTTTACTAGAAAGTCGATTCGATTTAGATTCTCATAATAAGGCGCTATAGAATATATAAAATTCCTTCGCTCTATCTATGCTATACACTATGGATAAATGGGAAATTAAACGGGATCTTCGTTTTCTCTAATACATAAGATGGTTGGGTCATGATTTTAGAATGGGCAACACTATGTTGTTTTACAAGGAAACTTCGACGATATCAAATCCTTTAAATCTATGCTAATTAACTATTTCGCTTCAACTAATCATGTAATCGATCACTAGTTCATATTTTACTAAAATGTAATTTTTTTTCTTGCTTCCTTTTCTATATTTACTACTTGTAGTTTTTATTTCTTTTTAAGTATTCTCTATTCCTTATTTTTCTTACTTAATTCATTGATCTGTACATTTTAAAAAGATTTTCATCTTAATTGTACATGGTTGTATCCTTATTTAATAAATAAATAAAAATAAATAAAATATCAGGAAGGCTGGCAAACCAAGGGTTGATCAAGTAGAAAAAGGGTTAGGGTCCCAATAGAATATGATTTAATTTCGATTATGAGTGGTAAACATAAACCTAAGTCTAAAACGAACTAATACCGTTTTTTACTATATCAAAAGTGGGAAATGTGATAGAAAAAAAATCTAAAAATCTAAAGAAAATTAATATCGCTTAGGTCTTACGACCCTAATTCCCTAGTTCAATATTTAATATACTATTGAACTTTGTAGTACGACTATTCAACTTCGGAACAACACGGATGATATCACCCAATTATATTTCAGTATACACATCAGCTCAACAGCACGTGGCCATCCTTCATTTCTTGGAAAACTCAATTTATCTTAGCTCATTTTCATCCGCGAGTAACCAGATTAGTCCAGTTCTTACGACCGTCCAAAGAGCAATACTCTTTCGGGAACCAGGCTTAGCAACTCATAAATATGCTGGCAGAGGTTACTTTACTTATAGGACACGAATAATTTAAGTAGCACATCGCGGGACTGTATTGACGTTGATTAACTCACATTTCCATTGCCACAGATGATATATTCATGCATCTGGTCAGATCCAGCATAATGTGGGTATAGCTTGCCTTCTTAATTAATAATTCAAGTTGGAAAGCAATTTCATTGATGCCATCCTAACCCTTCCCGAGCATACAACTAATTTGATCGAATCGATGTCCATATGGTGGTATCGATTAAAACGTGATATGTGTCAATTTTCATTTATGCCCATTGCTTTCCCCCATTAAATGGCATTTCAGGAAAAATTATTTTAATTTCTACGACAAATTAGTTATTTCTAGTTTAGATAGGTTGATAGCCCCAAATTAGAGAATGACCAAACAGATAGGGCGGGCGACCAATTGATATGATTGTATTTGTGTAGAAACACTTTGACTATCTGCAATCTGTTCGACAATAAAAAAAATGCCATAACGGAGCCTAATTGTTATTGCATCACGTTTCTATGGATGGGTGTATCTCGTGACCGTAGCAATTTATATTTTCATCTCTATTTTATCTAGATCTTTTCCCTGAACGTCATCCAAAATTAGAGTATTTATTTATTTTTGTTGTGTCGTAAAACTAATGTCGTTGCCGTACAGATTAGGTCGTAAATCTTTTTAAGCTGAGCAAATGTTTAAAATTGCAATGAGGAGATATAATTAACGTATTTAGTTATATTTTTAGAAAGTGAGAAATGCAAGATTTTGTCTTGTTTACTAATGTTCAATTTTGAGCAAATTATTGAAGTTAATATGGATTAAGGGGCATCAGGTACCTTAGAAGAGATTGTGCAATTTACAATATACAGGCCTGTTATTTCGTCAAATTTATTTGTTTTTAGCGATTATAAAATAAAAAACATAGAACACACGCTGGTGTTTGTTTACTAAAGACGTTTCGTACTTGAACTCCTTAAACTGAAAGGAAGATGAGAATATGCAGTTCGATGAAATATGTGTCGATCGTTTCAAGGCTGCGAAATCTCAGCTCCCGAATAATGTTGTGGAAGTTTAATCGATCGTAAAACAATGAACGTTACGTGAATGTTCCAAAGTATCGCTACTTATCGTTATCAACTTGTCACAAAAAGAACATGAATTTTTTTATGCGGATGACACTGAACAAGAAGCTTAGTTAATTGCCCATTAACAAGATCGAATTTTACTGTCGTATAAATTTTGTATAGCGTATATCTATTCTTGGAGTATACGTACCGACGGCTTGCAGGTCACTAGCTAACTATGCTATGTATTAAAGAAGACTAGATGCCGGTAGATGTTACTCCATAGCTGGTGACACGCGCTTCCATAAATTACAACTGAAATAGTGAACAATATTGTCACATATTTATAAATAACAAATGAACCAGTTTGACCAAATGTTTGGCTCCACCACAAGTCCTCGAACTTTCCCCATAGGTTAATCGGTATATGCTGAATGGCGGACTAATCAGCCGGCACATTCGATCAATAAGCTCCATCATGAGGTCTTGCAAGGCCGGGCAAGCGAAGAACCTGTGAAACAAGGCCACGGCGCGGACCGTGCCGATCCCCTGAGTCTGTCGATCGACGTGGAAAACTGATTCGGGTACGCTAGACGCAGCAGTTTGAATGCTACATCAACGTCTTTACGAACTGCAGAAAACTTTAACAACTATACCACCCGACACTCCCGGCTCAACAGGATATACCGTGTCGCCAACCCACCAAATGAGGCATGCGGGCTCACCCGGCAAGTACGAGAAAATCCACCATATACCCAGAGTTATTGATGTCGATCTTGCAGAATCTCTCCCGGGATGCAGCGGCAATTCCCTGCAGGACTAAGGCATCGGTTGGGGCCAACACCTGAGACTTTTCCAAGTCTGCACCGTGTAGGTCAGATAGCAGGGTCATGGTCTGAGGGTACGGCGGACGACTGTAAAGGGAAAATTTCTCCTGCAACCCCTGTCTGTTTCGCAATTTGCCACCGCTGACTAAGATCTGAAAAGTCTGCTGTGGCGTTACCACAAACTTGATAATTTCTGTTTGAACTGGTCTGACCTCAACAAATTATTGCTGAAGATCCAGTACGCAGTTCGCCTTTCGACTATCACACTGGTCGGCACTATCATGAAGTGATCGCTAATAAAGCGAACGGAATCAGTGAAGGTAGCAAAAATCGACCGAAAGATGTAAAGTTTGTCGAACCTTGAGCCGGAAAAGCCTCTAAATTCTCGTGTACTCTCTTTGCACCGGACATTTCCAGCAAAAAAAGTTCACGAGGTCGCAGGAACTGACCAGACCGACGCAAACAATAGGCACTGCCAACGTGGAATTCCATGTCAGATTGTTGATCTATGGTAGGATACAGTGTGTATCTGTATTCACAGTATAAAGTGACGCTACAAACAAGATATGGTTAAACAACTTGATAATATCAATGATGCAAGGCTCTGTAATGACACAAGGCTGAACGTTGTATAGCTGAGTATAAAGTACAAAAAAGCAATCTTTAGGCCAGGAAAAGACTTTACACCAAAAATTCACTTATTTTCATCAGTCAGTAATCAACAACAAAAACAATTTGCTAAATCCAAACGAAAAATAGTATAAAGGGTCCAAATGCCAAATACCAGAAATAGGTATTATTCTAATATTACTTACTATCGTTTAGGAATCAACAAGGTGAAGTTCTCTCCCAAATCAGCCCGTACACTAGGAGCAATTATTGGATATCTAAGACATCTCGTTGTGATTAATTTTGCTCAGGTAAAAACTAAACAGATTTAGTACATTAAGATAAATCTTCATAAAAATCTGCGCAAAAATTAAAAGTTTATTTATAATTCGGGAAAATATACATTTGACGGCAAAAATGTCAAAAGTACTATTTCAAATTGTAGCCTTCAGTTTTTCAGTGCAATCTGGTTTAAACGGAGGTCTCCGCTAGCAGCTTTGCGTCCACATTTAGACTGCCAAAAATAAACTTTCTGTGCGAACTGATTTAAGCATATCGGGATAGTAAGTATAATGCGATTGAGATATATAGTCGGTTGTAAGCTGTGCATGGATCCATGCGTTAAAAAATACATACCACATATTTTGCAGTTCTTGTATCCATTTGCCAATGATATCCGAGACCAGACACCATGTAAAATTAGTTGTATATTTGTTTCAAACAATTTTGACTATTCCTAACTTCTATGTATAAAAAATCATCTATTATGGCTTTATATTTTATTACGTTATTATTACTTTTATATACTCATAGTGAATAGCCGTGGATTCACGAAAAATCCTCCGCTAGCTCCACCTCTCCCGAAAAAATTAAAAAAAAAAAAAAACAGGATGTACAGTAAGGCTGTGAGGTCTCAACGCCTTCATATCAAAGTTATCAGCATTCAGTTTGAACTTCTTCCTGCATCCTGCCGTCTTCAATATATACAGGCATATACCCTGGAGACTCACCTGTTCCTTGGATTTTGTTCCTAAAGGAGAGACATTCAAGATAGTTAATGTATACCTACATCACCGTCAGGACTGTACACTGCCTTGTTATACCTGACAAACTTGGACAGTGAATTTTAACTGCATATTGGATTCTAAGCTCGATCATCATTTAAGGGCTGAGTCAAACTTTTGTACTATAGTTCGTTTAACGAACCTGATAAGTTCATCAAATTTTTGCATGGTAGGAACCAGGGAAGGATATTTTTCCAAATCTCAAACACTCATGGGACCTTGATAGATCCACTACTTAGTCAAAATGAGATTCACTAGAAACAGGTACCAAAAAATACAAAGGATTATTGCGCCTCTCACAACTCAACTATACTTGCTCTTTCAGTTTGAGAGGCTTAAAGAGCATTTAGCAATGTATTTACTCTCGCACTCAAGGGACTTATAACAGCCACGAAAGACCCGCAAGTTTATTCAGAGGTTCTAACATTAGCTGTAAAGCATTTCGGTAAGCATGTCCTTTATTTCACTATACAATCAGGACCTTACTCTTTGTTAGAATGAAGAACTGGGGATCCTGGAGAGAGTTGTTAAGGACTTTTATCTACGCAATGAGGAGTAACGAATGGCAGATGTGGAAGGACTATCAAGTGAAGAAGAGAGAGTTGAAAAGGGCTATTCGATGACGAAGGAGGGAGGCGCATCACATTTGACTCACTACTCTCGAAATTTAAAGGAACGCACATTCACGTCATTATCTATGTGGATGACGAGGAGTATATTCACATCAACTACCGCTGTTGTCATGAAGAATGCTCTCCGAGTGGTGAAAGAGTAGTGTGCAGAACAGAGTCTCACTATCAATATATACAATAATGGTTAGACACATGCCATTTAAATGTTTGGTGATAGCTATATGGGGTATAAGGAGGCATGTCCAAGGATTAAGTACTCTTCGCTTTTCGCATCGCACCCACACTTGTGCTGGAAACTCTCCTCTCCGCTGTATCCGATTGTAAAAATGGTGGCGGAGACGCCAGTCCGGATGCAGCGGAACGGTTGATGTTACTCACCATAAACAGAATGAGAACGTGAAAAAATCCTGTGTGACGTACAAGAGATCAGAAATTAAAAGTCTTCATAAAACTATTTTAATAGTGATGGATCTCTCCAACAGAAGGTGTTGTGGGATACTTTTAGATTCATGGATGGAACTGCAGGACAGGTGCAGGGATCTTATCTGAAGATCTAAATCTTCCCTTCTATATAAACCTGGGAAGATGCACCTCAGTTTACCAAACCGATACTGGTCCGGGTTTGTGCATTGGACTTTTTTCTGAGGATTAGGTGCGAGAAGATAAAATTCCTATCGCACTCAGCAACCAAGCAGTGGTCAGATGTATGGATCGCATGGAAATGAATTCATCTCTAGAAATGGGATGTTTACAAAAACTAAATAGACGGCGCGCTTCAGAAAATGAGGTAGTATTTTATTGGGTTGAAGGATATACGCCGGTGGCCGAACGGGTCGAGGTGCAAGTCTGCCGATTTTCTCCTCTGTTGGTGTGGGTTCAAATCTTGCACAGGGCACAAAGCGCGGCGATATATCTGTGTATCAGTGGTTTTATGGAGGAGAATTGTACTTGCGAAGCCACTGGGATGTTGCACAGTAATTTCACGCCCAAAACTGCGACTCACTTGCAACATTTGTCAGGTTCAAATTTCCTAACCTCCTCTTGCTTTATCAACCTCCGCCTAAGCTGTGCTATGTGCATCATAGTGTTGTCCTCTGAGCTTAGGCCAGACCTTAAGTAAAACGTAGGTATCCAAAGGAACGTAAAATCCGACACCTTAGCAAAAGAAGGGTTATAAAGGTCCTAGTCTTGCAACTCTATTCAGCCATTGTGGTATGGTATGGTAGGCATGATGAAGAAAAACGGGTCTTAAAGGAAAAATATGGCAACTGGCCAACAGGCCAAGAAAAGAACTATACTGTTGAGCAGATCGATGGAGCGAGGAACACTCAGTTGATTGTTTTCTCTATCTACTGAGTAGGGAAGGTTTAAATATAACCTCAGAAGGATGGAAATCCTAGAAAATGATACGTATAAACTGAAAGATAGGATGTCGGAGCACATTGTAAGCAACTGTGCGACCTTGATAAGCAAGAAGATTGCTTTCTTTGGCTATCCTATGGGCAGCATGGTACGGATAACATGAATTGTCGAGTTTAAAGAATTTGTTAGAAGCTCCCCGACGCAAAATAACTACCGAAATAATAGATCATTTTATTAGTTCAACTATATAGTTAAGGATATTGCAACACTAACAATTGAGCAAACTGGACAAAACGTGGGGATGGTCACTTCGATTACTTACGATACCACCGAAACTATTTAATAACTCCGCAACTTATGTTTTGAGGATAGGAACAATTACTTGGTACTTAAAAAAAAACTGTGAGAAAGTACAAAAAAGAACTTGCACATGTTTATGATTGAGTTCAAAACAGATATAGCTTATATAATTATGAGAAAAATTCTCTTAAATTCTCCTAAAGAAGCTATGGAATACTTGTAAGCAACTTTTACTGAAAAACATATGAATATCTAAATAAAAGCAACAGCACCGCAAACTAAATGCCATGCATTTTTTTAAGCATTGCCTACTCTGATAAGAAAATTGGACACTTACCTGTTAATTAAATCTATAAGTTCGTCAACACCTCTTATAGAAGCTCAGCCACAGCCATAGATAACGCAAGTGATTTTTGGAGTTCCTGAAAAAATGATAATATAAAAATAGGAATTAATTTACGCAAGAATTATTCAATCTAATTAAAAACTAAAAACAAGTCGAAGTCAAGGCCAGAATTATCGCTAACATCAGCTGTTCTCTAATTTCGTTTGCTTTGTGGCAAATTTCTTTATCAAGTGTTGTTGCGGTGATCCATACAGCCCCAACAAGATTTACTCGAGATTATCATTCGAGCCACTTTAGCCATTTCAGCTTAAATAAGATTTATCGGAAAGATATCCTAAAAATAGATACAACTTTCATTTCTGTCCTTTGTTTAAACTTAATGCGAACGAAAGTGGCAGGAACTGGAAATCTTCCAATGTTTTTTAAGTACTTCACAACTTACTATGATAAAAATAAAACGTCTGGCGATTTTTTTCCATCACGTGAACACATTGAATTCAAAAGTTTTGATTACTTTAAGTAAAATTCATTGAAGATTTTGCTGCGAACAATTCAAGGCGATAATGTACACCGCAGCCCCAGAAAACGACAGCAACTAGAATTGCCCTAGACAAGGGATACTACGTAAATATCTAAAATTATTTCTAACCATCTCTGGTATAATTGACGAGAACTAGTTTGCCATACTCCCACTCTGCAAACAAAATTAAAATTCAATTTCCTAAAAACTTTCTTCCTATACGAAGGGAAAAAATTGCAAAATCTGCTAACCGATTTAAAACTGTTGCTCGCACAGACAGCGACCTGCGAGTGAAAGGAAAAAAGATCTCCGGCTGAATAAATAAAATATCACCCGGGAATAGGGAGCACAATTCCAGGATAAAATATCTGGCAGGAATAGCATAGAATGTAAGTTGATTTTCTCCTGGTGTTTTATTAACCAAAGTGAATTTTTAAGGAATGTCATTTTTAAATTTATTTTGTGGACATGAAAGCTTTTAATTATATTCGAAAAAAGAGCATAAGTTTGCGAATCTCAGCCATATTAAATAAGTGTGCTATCACGAAGAGTCCCCGAAACAAAAACTCCAGAAGGAACTCTTGTTTTTTTTTGTTTTTTTTTTACCAGCTTAATGGACGCATTCATTAAGAGTCATCCCCGCATGTGGAACTTAACTTCTTTTTGAGGAGGTTCACAACAAATACCAATAAATTTTATTTTATTTTTATTGATTTATTGCAATTGTTCGTAGACTAAATAATAAGAGATTTAATAAAGGAGGTTGTAATAATAGGGTGAATATATGATAAATGCAGGATTTTGTTGTTCTTAAGGTATTTTTTCCGTATTTCAAGCATTGCTCCCGGTAATATTGATGAATTTAATGACCATAAATCTAAAAAACTACGGTGCAGTTGATTTTTTGTGTTTTTTATGTCTTTTAATGAAAGTTTCAAAGACAGAAAACACGGTAATGACCAAATCAACACGGTGGGATGACCAAGTACTCCACGGGAAATGACGAATAGTAAACGCTCCACGGAAATGACA
The DNA here is from genome assembly GCA_006980735.1 of Dasypogon diadema. NCBI lineage: Eukaryota > Metazoa > Arthropoda > Insecta > Diptera > Asilidae > Dasypogon > Dasypogon diadema. The sequence goes on along the minus strand of QYTT01079824.1, from coordinate 28,313 downwards.
AATTTCATTTATGAGCAAGTTTATTTCCAATATTCTTATATCCTTTACAATAAATTTTAGGAAATACCTCGCAAAATACAAGACAAAAAACAACTTCAAATAAAAAAAACTGATTCAACTAACTTGTATGACTTTAGTATTCATTCAATAAATTATTTAAGCTCGTGAACTTCAACTGGGTTAGAAAATTCATAAATTTCCTTCCCATTTTTTTCTAGATTATGGTTAGCAACTTCCAATATTCTTATAATCTGCGAACTAGATATATATGAAATGTCATTTTCTATTACTTGGAATGCCTTTCTGTTGGAGCACACACTCTTTAATGAAAGAACCTCCACCTCAAAACCCGTTTTGAGTTTGATCTGCATCCGCATGCAAATTTTTCAGTGTATCATTCAAGAAGCGTTTCTGTTTTTGTTCTCCACCCTTTGTAACAAAATCTTTTTTTCCCGGGGCACATTCTAGAATTTTCGTCGTCTTCTAGGAAATTTTGAATTTTTCTCTTGAGCCCTTGATTACTTTAGTATTAAAGGAACATCTGTTATTAATTTCGACATCTTTCTGTTGTTAGTAAATTTCTTGTAGTATGAAATCCGTCTGTATTTCCTCATAATTTTCCCTCCAACAAATTTTGACAGAAGCTCTTTGTTTTGCTGCGAACAGCTTCTGTAATTTTCTGTAAGCTGAACTTTCAGGACCTCACTAAAAATCAGATTTTTCTTTATCTCTCTCTCTCTCTCTCTCTATCCTTAGATTTCATAATATTGTCGACTTTTTCCTTGATACGATCTTTCTGTATCATTTTCTTAAGTCTTTGGCAGCGCTTTTTGTAGCGCTCAACCAATCGTTTCAACTTTCTATTAGCTTTTAATTGTAGGTCCCACTTTTTTTCTCTAGCTTTTCTATTTTTCTCTCTGATTCTTCTAAACCTGAGCCTTTTTTCAATTTCATACAGTTGTACAAAGTATTGACGCTGCTGCTGTTGGACCGGTCCTGGTTCCTGTGGTAGGTACTACTTGTTGGGGTGCTGCTTCTTCGGGTGCAAGTTTTTGTTGTCTTATAGGAAGTGAGGGACATGGCAACTTCTCTTTAAAAAATCAGTTTTATAAGGTCAAGAGCGATTTTTAATAAATGTTTACACTTTTTAAAATGCAATTTACTCTTTTGGGAAGTTTCAAGCAAAAACGAAGAGTTCTTGTCACATTTTAATGGAATCTCTCTGACAACAGCGGGCAAGGAACAGCTATGGAAATGACAAATATAACATTTTCAGACTGGAATTAAGAAGAAAAAATTAATTTTACTAGGTTTTGGACTAGCCACCTAAAAGTAAATGAAACATTAGAAGCACTTTTTGTGTTATTTAGTTAAAATTTCAGTACATATTGGAGAAATTTGGGAAGACATCACATCCTGCATTTATCGTATACTCACCCAATAAATACTTGAGATTTGTGATCCAACCGCTAAAGCATAGAAAACTGGATAAATTTCTTTTAAATGCACCAAATGCAGCTGATGCCAGAGAAGAGCGGATATATATAGGCAATTGATCCCAGTTTAATAGTGTGGACAAAAAATTGGTGTCCCGTGGTTAAGCAATTATATCTAGGCATGAAAAGTGTTATGATTCGATTTGATTGTACAAATTGTATGATATAAAAAAGATACCGGGGTAAATGAAATTTAATCATGTGTTAAGCAGCGATAGTTAAAATAAGCTTGAAGACTGCACCAAACAATGGAATTAGCATAATGTGAAACATGGTCAAATTTACGCAACTTATAAACATACCCAATTACAGAAATAAATACTAAATTGAGTTTATAAAAGCCTAATACAATCAAGATTACCCATCACCTCACAATCAAAGCTTATAAAAGGTACAATGAGAGTTCGGGCAAGATATAAATGTGTTAGGTAGGGGGCTAAAGGAGCCAGAAGGCCAGAGGCTACGCAATGTTGCATACGTTTTGCTAACCACGGAACTGATCTAATAAGTCCAGGATAACGTCTTATTAAAAACTATACCAAGGTTTCTGGATGAATTTACGTAAGGCATAATAAATCCATTAAGCAATACAGGGGAGAAGCTATCTATTTGAACTTCATATTTATGAATTATCAAACATTTGGATTTAGTAGGATTAAGTTCTCAGTTGTTCTCATAAGACCAATTAAAAATCGAAATAAGATCCTGGGCCTAAAACTGAGCCTTGCGGAATACCAGAGAGAACCTCTCAGAAACTGGAGTAATTGCCATTAACACAAACAGCATAATACCGATTGCCCAGATAATTCTCAATTAGGTTTATTACCCCATTTGTAAAATCGATTTTTTTCACAGCTTCCGGCAAGGTTTGGGGTAGGTAATTGAATTAATCAACGGCTTTTGAAAAATTCAGAACACTGAATTTATTCTCGTCAATTGCTTGATGAATATCATTTGTGACTTTCAACAAAGCCGTTGTACAACTGTGATTTTTTCGAATGCCGGACTGACAACTATGCAGCAGTTCATGATTATTGATGTACTGAATAATTTGCGAGGCCATGAGCTTTTCAAATACTTTAAATAAGAACGCAAAAATACTAATGGGCCTATATTCATCATTACCCTTTGGAATAGGGATTTTTTTAGTATACTTCCAAACATCTGGAAATTTTGTGATCATGAAGCAGGTATTATATATATGTACCAAAGTGGAGAGAAGGTGAAGTAAGATTATTTTCACAAACTTTGCAGAAATTTGATCCAATCCAATGGTTTTTGAGTCTTGCACGAAACTTATTATCTCTTTCAATTTTGTTTTCAGATTTCTTTCCTGTCATTTCTGCGCTGAACGTTCTCGTTTTCCAGAAAGGCATAGCTCTCATCCCACCTGAATTCATGAAATAAACACGAAGAATTCGAAAAACTCCCTGCTCGATCTTCCTGCTTCCTGTGGCTAGCTGGAAGCAAAATTTGAGTCGTGAGGACAACCTCGCTTCTTACCGCATGTGTCTCTATCCTATCCCTTCTCTCGATTTTTTGTGAGTCGGACGCAAAAACTCCCTCGTCAAAAAGGGCATAATGTAAAACAAAAATAACGGATCTATCCACTTTTACTTACTTCAATATATGTGACAGCGACAGACAGCTTTCATATACACTACACCACTGACGTTTTAAAATAAATGGACGGAGTGTCACCATTCAAATTTAAAACAGTGTTGCCACGTACACATTTTACGTAAAATCAATTAAAGCATTTAATTACGTCAATAGAAATATATTTTTAAAAAATATAAATTATTAAAAACGTTCAGAAAAGACTCAACAAAATTGAAATTCTTTCTCACTGGTTAGTGGGCTTCCCTTACCTGGAAAAAGTCAAATAAATTTTTGAGGATGCAAAGGATAGATATATAAAGCAATACATCTATCTATTTTTTCGCCTTATGTGTAATTGAAAAAATTTCAGTTCAGTATCATATTTTAAGTTTGATGAAGAGAATTATATTTTGAAGCACTTTTGGTATCAATATCTAGTATGTGTTTGTTTGGAAGCGCTCTATCTATTTATATTATTAAATCTATGCACTACAATTAATGCATTTCCATTTCCGAGCTCAATAGACGTGATTCCAGCGATTCCACTAACTTCTCCAAAACAGCATCTTTTGGTTGTTTATTCAGAATATTCTCGTCTGTGTGAGAGGCTGAAGGGTTTTTTTCTTCTCTTTTGTCCTTGGATGACATAGTTTACAATTACCACAACAAATATCACAACAGTGCAGCGCAACACAGTCCACTAATTAAAAAATTTCCGTATGTCTTGAACTCTAACCACCATTCCACTGAACCTAGCAAAAAATATGTGGAAATGACTTCACTGGTTATATTTCACTCACTAGCAGAAATTAAAGGAAATTAGTGTAGCTATTTATTTAGACATTTTACCACTATCACCATCCTTCTTTAGATTTATTAAAACATTATTAGTTTCCGCACAATTACTATCAATTTTATTGATTTCCTTATATACATTCTGCACCAGTTACACTAGGCGTATTATATGAAGAAATCTTGTAAGCTACTTAATTAATTAATCTCTTATTTCAGCAAAGAAATCCTTTTGATTGAACCGATTAGTGGTCCCTTTCCTGTCATGAATAATTCTCCCTTCAGAACTAAGTTCGATATTGTTGTCCATTGAATCCACAATTCTTCTTCTGTTGCTATTGATTACTTCATTTATATTTCATTAAAGAACTTTTTTGTTTTTTTATTAATTAAATATTTGTAATTATGTCTACTGTAAGGTATTCGCAAATTACTTAAATAAGTTACATTGAACTCCAATTGTTTTTTAAACTTATGGTTTTCAAACTTGACTCTTAATTATTTCTGTTTTTGTAAGGTATTGCCCAAGCTCAGGGGTGGTGTACACAGCACAGGGGGGATTGGAAAATTAACCTGACAAATGTTGCAAGTGAGCCACAATTTTTGGTACGAAATTACTGTACAACATCCCAGTGGCTTCACAAGTACAATTCTCATCAATAAAACTTCCTCAACCGCTGATACCCAGATATATCGTTGCGCCCTGTGCAAGATTTGAACCCACGCCAACAGAGATGAATTTCCGTAAACGTGCGCCTCAGCCCTCTCGGCCACCAGCGTGGGTATAGTAGGTCTTATTTCACAGGTAATTGATTACGCTTTATGTAGGTATCAACTTCATTCATGTAAATATTTCCACTCCACGAACAGTTTTTTCCAATAATTTTTAGCAAAAATTGCATTTTCCTCGAAAACTTCCCCTATTATTTTTTTTATTTTGTTTACATAAATGAATTATTTATTATCTATTACCTACGAACTCTCCACACAAAGTTGGTACCCAGTTTTTACCCTTTTCGAGATACATCGGTTTAGCAAAGTAAGTACTCCTATTTTGTTTTTTAAAGTAATTATTTTAACACCTGCTCCACTTAATAACTGAAAAAGACAAACATTGTTGTATCTGGAAATTGTTTTATTGTTTTCGTATTAAGAGGTAGCAAATGCACGATTATTAATCTACAACAAGTGCTCGAATTAACCTCCTTCTGACTGAATACAAGTAAGAATGTATAAAAGGACGAATTTCCTGTACTCTTGCTATTTTTATAGAGATTTACGAAACTAAAATGTTTTAAAGTGTTTCATAGATAAAGTAGTTGACCTACTACCTACTACTTTTCCATACATTTATTGGTTTCGAAGTTATGATTTAATATGTTCTTGTCGGTACCACACGCAATTTCTTTAAGACGCCATACCTGAGTGTGTATGACAGCTGTACCCTTGATTTGGCGTGGGGGAGGACACAGCCATAGAAACAAAATGGACCTGAACTCCCGTATAAAACATGTGTCAGCGAGTGAAGCATTTTTGTTATGGGTAAAGAGCACGCAGGGAAGAGGGATTGACGCCTTAGAGTGATATTTCCCCTTTGAATTTGTTATTGCTTTCTCTTATCGCCTTAGAGGACCATAGGCAATATAGCAAATCTCTTCACCAATACAATAATATAAAGGCTTCACTTTTCCAGTCTTTCGCCAAGCCGATTTCGTTATCTCGTTTAAGTGGGAAGATGCGTTTTGAAAAGTCGCGAGACCTTCTATGTGGTATCATAGTATTACAATTCTATTCTTGTACCTTACGCAAATACTGGAGCGCAGAAAGAGATTTTCACGGCATATGCTTTCTAAAGAAATTTGTGCTGTTCTAATTTCTCTACTCCAAAATTATTTTTAATTATTTATGCGGTTAATTATATCTACACAATTCTCAAGTATTGTTTTACTTACCATTGCTATTTAAGTACTTAAACGTCCTTAATCCTTAATCTTCAATGGAAAATTAAAAAATTATATTCAGAGAAGGAACTTCCTTCCTCCCTATCCCAATATCTCTAGTAGAACTGCTGCCTTTGAACAAACTTAAAATTCCCAAAAAGTTTGAAATATTCACTTTAAGTCTCCAACTACAAGAATTGTTTTCACTACAATTCAGCAAACTTTCAATAGCATCTTACTGAACACAACACAGGTAGCCAGAGACTTTTCCAAATTTTAGAAGTGAAAATTGTTGCTACGCTGAATATAATTCAAGGAAATTTTCAGAACACTTCCGCTTCTCACCAAACAATAACTATAATATAAGAAGCAACATAAATTCGAATAGAAAACCTATGCACATAGCTATATATCTGAAAATTAAAGTCGATAATAGCAAAGACTGAGGAAGTTGTAGCAGCCAGTCGTGACGATGCATTTCCGGCAATAGTGCTCTTCACCGCCATTAAAATGCATCTGTGAACGTCGAGGAGCACTTTATTCGGATGAAATAATTATTTTATTACCCCTAAGAACTCTGTCTTCTCTGACTGGAGTGAACAGGTTAATTCGTTTAGATAGCTACCCTTTAGTGTCCTAGTACAAATATACAAATCCCAACGGATGTGTAGATACACAGTAACGTTTATCTTGTGCTACTCCTGTACATTTGGGATTTGCACCTCTGTGGAGTAAACTTGTGGGCGACTAAATTGTTTGTTTACTTGTTCTCGTGCCACTAATGAATTCCTTCAAGTTTTCCAGCTTATCCGTGCCAAAGTTTATCCGGCAAAGGGAATTTTATGTGGTTACCGGTAAACTATAATGACATTGTGCTTTTAAAATTCAAGAGGCTGTTAACCCTAGATTGCTTCTATAATTTTATCTGCTCTGATACAAATTAACTACTTTTGGTGTAAAATAATACTCCTACTAAATTAACTTGGAAGAAAATTTATGGCGATACAGGATGAATTACTTACTTCCTATGAATGACAATGTTCTTCACTCCATTTAGATTTTAAAACATAAATATAACAAGTGAAATTTCAATTACTCATGCCGTGATCTGCAAATGGTTAGTAGTTCAAAATATTTATTTGTGGTAAAGAGGGTTTTTTTGAAACTACTGGGTGTTATCAAAAAATTGCATGGTTCAGAACCTACAAGACTTGCTATCCTAGACAGACATATAATAATTTAAATTAAATTCATTTTGGTCCTTCGAGCCGGATATTAATAAGTTACCTGTGAATGTACAAATTTAAAAAGATGTTTTATACATCTAAAATTAATTCCAATCTTTACACTAAATAAGAGATTTATCAAAAACCAGGCCATCTGTAGAACGCGATGATCCCACAAAACTGGTTACTTTGAATTTGCATGTTTTGAGAAGTATTCTACAATGAGATTATGAGCCTTCACTAACAACCAATTTAATCGAAAATTGGAAAAAATTAACAGGTCACTTTTAATTTCTTTTATTACAATGAAATAAATACCATATTGCACTTTGATTTTAAACGGACAAAGCAGGTACATGGCTGACAAGGGCTTAGTAATACTAACTACTACCACTTTGCAAATATTTATAAATTTTGTGTTCAGAAAGGTGATGGCGCTGAAGGATCAGTCATTTACGGGCATTTTCATCTCATTCATTGTGGCGCATTACTATTAAGACATTTTCTCTATCGATGCCCGAAATTTTTGACATCTGCAAGTCCATTAATGTACCAGCATCTCAATCGAGGAAAATTTTCGTGTTAAGAACAAAACTAATAATGACAGCTCAATGACTGTTAAATTCTCTTCCAACGGTGATAAGATTAGTGTTCTTAAAGAGGTTAATGCTCGAAGTAGAAAGGGATTATCACTTCAAAATGCTGACTTTCAATCCGATACTCGGATCTACATATATGGAAGCTTAACCAAGCAAAACTATACCATCTACCGTAGGGCCAACGTCTTAGGAGACACTTTACATCTACTTCGTCTACTTTGTTGGATCTTTTTCTCGTTGCAGAACCTGATCTTGTACTTTATCAAAGTCAATTGTCATTTTCATCATTCTTTAAGCACGACCTAATATTTTTGACTTATAACTTTACCGTAAATGGTAATGCTCGACCTCAATCGTTTACATATCGAGATTTTACGAAGCAACGTTGCTCCATTGGGAGTATGTTTATACAACGTCATCCGTGGATGATCAAGTATGCCATATGGAACATCTTATTAATGGCCTTTTCGATAAACACAAACCTTTAAAAACACGCGATATTATCAATAATAAGTGTCCCTGGCTCACTTTACGAATTAAGACATTAATCGCATGTAGAATCTCTGCGTACAATAGATGGAAGCATTTTCGGACGACGGAGTGCTGGGAATTTTATGGTATTTTACGCATTAAAGCGAACCTAGAAATAATACGCTCCAAAAGGCTGTACTAAACTTCCCATTAAGAAGTTGTGGCGTATTGGGCTGGTTAATTCAAAGATGTTAACTGTTGATGTTGACCCTGATGAACTCAACACTGCGTTTATTGGTGCAGGTCTATTGATACAGCCGATAATCCAGAAAATAGTTGTTTTCAATCTGTTTTCGTATCATCTTATGACGGGTTTTATATCACACAGGTTGGCTTCGGAGATGTACTCAGGACTGTCCTCTCTGTTACGACCAATGCATCTGGTTTAGATGCATTCATCCAAGATTTTGTGAGGATTATTCTGCCTATTATTTTGCCGGCTCTCATGCATATTTCCTATTTCTATTATTCTTACTTCTGTATATCCTTAGTAACTGGAAGCTCTCAAAAGTTATTACCATTCCAAAAAATTCTAAGCTAAATGCTCCAGAATATCGTCCTACTTCCATTTTATCTTATATATCCAAAGTTTTTGAGGGGATTTTGCATCATTAGCTGGCTTCGTATATTGATCAAAGCAATCTGTTATCAAGTTTTCAGTCCGGTTTTCAACCTAAACATGGCTGAGTTACTACTCTTCTTAAGATAACGGATGATATTCATGTGTCCATAGATTCTGACATGATAACTATACTTTCTCTTCTTGATTTTTCCAATGCGTTTGATAAAGTTGACCATTTGCTTCTGGTAGATAAACTTAAAAGACTATATAATATCTCCAGTTGTGCTTATAAACTTGTTAGGACTTATTTAAGAGGACGCCAGCACAAAGTTTATTCCGATGGATCATATTCGGATTTCCTGCATGTTTCTAGTGGTGTTCCACAAGGATCAATTCTTGGTCCTCTGCTGTTCTCAGTTTTTATTCATCGCTTCGGTAATCAGAAATTGCAAATTTCATTTATATGCTGATGATTGTTAAATCTATATTTCAATGCGACGAGGATTAATCGAAGACGCAGTGAGTAGGCTAAATGATGATCTTTCATCTATATCCATTTGGACACGAGACAAGAAGCTCCTACTTAATACTTCCAAATCTGATGTGATTGCCATTTACAGAAATGACCTACATACCAGAGACTTTCCGCTGGTTATGTTGAATGATACTTCTATACCGTTTAATAAAATTGTTAAAACTCACGGAATAACATTTAACACTACGCTAACAAGTAACATGGTCTGCCCATATAAACACCATAGTTTCTAGGGTAGGTATATGGAACTCTATGTTAACTTTCAACAGCTGCCCTTTTTACCCCACGTGATACCCGAATGATGTTAGCGAAATCACTTATTATTCCGTTGATAACATTTGGGTGTGAAATATTTTGCCAATTAGATTCCTCATCTCAGCGTAAACTTAATGTTGCGTTCAATTCAATAGTTCGGTATATCTTTAGACTGAGGAGATTCGATCATGTTTCTCGATATGTTAATTCGGTTTTTGGATGTTCTTTGGAATGTTTTCTAGATTTCAGGGTCATCTTATTTTTACACAATTTAATAGTAACTAAAATTTCTAGTTACTTGTTTGGAAAACTGATTTTTTATCGTTCCTACAGAAAGGTCCCACATGGTTTGAAAGTTAATTCTTCACAATCTTCTCACTCTCTGCTTCCCTTCTGCTGTTTTTCTTGACTCGGCGGCCCTCCTGATGTTTTATTTTTTTTTCTTTCCATGCCATTTTTTGACTTAACTTAATATGCGTTTTTTAGCTAAAATTAAAAATGATGTGTTGATTTTTTCCAATTTTCGATTGAATTAATTGTTAGTGAAAGCTCAAATTGCCCTCGGCCCATTTTTTTTGCATTTTAGAGTAATACAATTTTGCTTTAAAATATGTCGTGGTAGAGTGGGGTCAATATTATACACTTGGGCTTTAATTTTTCATAGCTAGATTGTGTAGTGCGTGTCGCGAATAATTTTATGGTTTTTTTCAATCCATTGAAAAGAGATGTAGTATATTCTTAGAGAGGACTGGATTAGGTAAATACTAAATTTTAAAATTTATACGAAAACAAAACTATTTTTCTTAGGTTTTGAAGAAAACAGTAAATAGTAACAATTATAAACATAGTCATTAAATTCACCACCAAAAAAGCATATATAAATTTTGTGCACTCTTGCTTTAATTATCCCAAAGCACTCTTGCAAGAATTCAACGCAACAATCCTTACACATATCCCTGCAGAAACCTATTAAATCAAGAAAACAACTCTTGCTCCACAGGATTACAAAACGAAGTACCAGCCAACCACAAATGGTTGCATAGCTTTAGTACTTGTACACATGCAAGCCAACCTGCAAGTGAAATATAACCCCATGGCTGATTCTGAAATTTGGAGTAGGTAAGTATGAGGAGAAGGGAATTGGTCGGGTCAAGTGGAAATCGAGTAATCTACTCTTAAAAACCTCTACGTCTAATATACGTGGAACATAAGAGGTTGGAAGTTACTAAATCTTTGGGATGTGATAAAAACTCCATCAAATAAATCTTTAGGAGCCTAACCTTGTCTTCTTAATAGTTTCTTGGTTTCAGGTCGCATGCCAGGTTTACCTGTATAAGATGTAACTACAAATTTCTAAAGGATTGTGGATATATATGTACGTAAATTTTGTTCACGTTAAAGGAAACGGTACTTTTGAAAGCTCCGTGAAAAATCTCTTGTAGCTCAACACTTAAAGCCTCAAAAGATATTATGCCACGACAGGTAAATCCCTTTCGCTGTGTCATTGATTTCAGAATTATCTACCCAGAAATTTCTCTACTGCAAAGATGACAATGTTTATTCTTAGCGAGCTCAACCTAAATGAAAATCATTTTCCAGCCGTATCAGCGTTTGAACAAGCCCAGATTTGTCTACGTTAATACCTTAAAGTCAGCGACAGCAATGTTAAGCCATAAGGGCTGAAACCGCACATTAGTTACCGAGAACGTAACCCTCATAAAAATTTAACCTGAGCGGGGATGGGGAGGGGGATCTCATTATTTTCGACAAATTATAGGCACATGTACGCCTCTTTTCCAGGTATAAAGTGGTGAAACGTGCCGAAGTCTTTAATCACTTTGACATCATCCTGAGGATATGGTACAACACTCTTGTGCTACAAATTGGATTAGTGAGGAAGTGAGTCATAGAAGTATTCGATTGAGGTGTTTCTACAGATTTATTTTTATCCAAGGAGTTTGAGAATTGAAATTATGAGCGAGTTTCCTCTCCCTGTGGATTGGCGAAATTAATTCTTAAACCTATTACTGAAATGTCTAAAGATTAAGGGAGCAGAGGAAATAAATTTCTATCACTGTGTCATAAGATATACATTCTGGTTTTCAATATGTACTGAACTAGATATAATCAATGAAATGAAATCTTATTCTGTCCCAATTGCATTTTTTTTGAGTTTCTCAGGTAAAATGCAAATGAACCCCAGCAATTAATTTTGTCTTTTTATCGATTATCTCCAGGATCTGGTCACCACTGATTTAACCTGATCTTCCGGAGGGTTTTATCCACTTACTGCATCTGCAACTTGTACTGTTGGAAGTTTCCTTTGAATGTTACGCAAAAAATAGAGGAAAAGGTTATTTTTTAAGTAAATAGTTCCGAATTGAAGGAGTGAATGAACATTTTACACACGTGTGGCAGGTGACTTAAAAAAATACCTTCATTAATGTACGAATACATCTATCTACCGAGAATACAGATTCAGATCGACAAAACTCGTTTTAAAAAAATATTGACAATATTGTTAATAGGCGAACTAAATATGAAAGTAACACAGCTCTGAGATGTTTTAGTGCACAGGCAGACTATGAACAACACCGTTGACTAAATCTGACAGCCTAATAAGAAATAAAACAACAAAATACATAAATTATAATTGATAAACTACATCTCATTACAGTAACTACCAGCGGTTTATTCTACTGTCCTCTCAGCAAAGGTCAAAAGTGGCTCCAAGTGGTTTTCCACCACCGAAGACTGCGTTACTAATTGCTTATTACAATATGGATCTCAAGAGAATACTGCATCCTCGAGTATAGGTAAATAGCTGAACAGTGGCTTTTTCCCACAAACTGAATCCACTTACTGAATTCTGAAGGACATTCCACTGAAAGATGATCTCAGGGTAGAAAAGGAACCGATCAGTTATCCAAAACCAACAGAGAAGAACCCTCTAAGACAGACTCGGAAAGAAAATGATACTAAAAGGTCACAAAAACACAGTAAAAAAGCCAGACGTACGGAAGTAAAAGCATTCAGGTATGACTATGGTTACAAATCCTACGCTGCGGTAGTTGATCAAGTCAACCTGTCTTGTTGCACGCTAACCGCTCAAAAGACCCATTCACCGTCGAACAAATAGTCCAGGAAACCATCCTAAAACTGAAGGTGAACTCGTGAACACCTACTTCAGTGGTTTCAATCCCACCGAATAGAGCTCAATCTCTTCTGGTCCAAGAAGCTTTAAGCTTAAAGAAGGAGCCAAAATTAAGATGGTACAGGAACAAACGAAGGCAGTGAAAACCCTAGCGGAACCACAGATCTTAGCATCAAAACACGTCCATTCTTGGAAGTTGAGTAAGTCCAAATTCAAGAATAAAAACACAGACCAATCCGAAAAGTTCAGAAACAATTTTGGCATAGTGGGTAAATTCTGAACCGCTAGAAACTCTGAATTGAAGATTATATAACTTCTGTAGGTAAATCTGCCATATCAGAGATCACTGGCGGATCACTTTGCTCCCCAAATGTTCCGCAAATGTCCCCAATACTCACTGAATGCTAATCCAACCATCTCACCAGCACTGGGCTAACCTCACGACTTTGCGAAACACTTTTCAGATTCTTATACTGAATTTTATCGCAGGCCCCTCCTATGTTCATCAAAGTGGCAAAGCTAAAGCTTTTTGTATTTAGTTACCTCCTTTGCAACTCTCACCAACTGGCAAAGTACATATATTGTATGCTGGTTTACAATTATGAGATACTCCTTCAGCTTGGTACACTCCAAATAGTTCATTAAAACCCTTTCTATCGTTTAAATAATTTCGCTTCGAGTAATACGTTTTCCATGGTTTCGATAGAAAGATCGCATTAGTTTCTCTCCACTTTACCGGTTTATTTCTTATGGAAAAACAGGTAATAAATTTTCTCCAAATACGTAGTGTAAGACCCTACCAAGTAAGGTAAGACCACTATTATCCAAACTTAATAATATGAAAGGCGTGAAGAAACACATGGTCTTCTTCGCACAATCCAAAGAAGCCATCATTTCCGCCCCATCCTGATATAATCTCGTGGCCATTCGATTAGGTATACTGCAAGGTGGGTCCAGGATATAATCTCCCGGAAAGTGTGCCTCCACTACATTTCTGTTCGTCTCCTCAAATGTCTTCGCCATTTCTCCTGTCCTATCTCGAACAAGTCCAATTTCGGAGACCTCTAGTAACTCCTTCCGCGATATTCTCCATGTTCGAAAGAAATCCCTCTATAACCCCTTTTTTGTCATCAAAGAGTATCTCTACGCTCTCTTTTGTCGTGACGTGGTTAGGCGTACTTCTTTTTGCTTTTCTCAGGCTCTCTGGGTTTCTCATTTACTGAGAGAATGGAATCCTGATCGTCCACTGCAATTAGAGAACATTCCACCCAAAATGTGTCATTCACAGCTGGGGTTACTACCTGCAGCTTTGACTCCACACTTCATATGGTCTTAGGTCCTTACCATTTTTCAGTTTTCTGTCCAAAATCTAGGTGCACTTCTCCATATTCCACCACAAATTAAATAGCTCTGTGGTAATACAACGTTGCTCGATCCATTACCCTTCAATCTGGCAGTCCCACCATGTTTTCATTGCATAGGGTCACATCTAACTTTTAAATATTATTTTTAATATTTTTAGATCACATTGCTCCATTGTTAGTGAAATGCAAAAGGTTAAAACAAAACACTTTCAAAAGTAAACAACACAAAAGTGGATAAAAAAAATGCTGAATATCATAATCATGTATTCAAAAAAGATATTTCCAGAAGGACTCTCATTCTAACCCACCTATGGTATAGGAGTCAATTTCTGCAACACCAAAGCGCTCAAAGCTTCATATGCGATTTGCCTACCAATAGCTGCCGTGAGCCATCAACAGAATTGCTCTATTTGAAAAAGCTCCAAACTCAGTTGGCTGGAAAAGCCCAGCACCAATTTTGCGGCAAATTCACATCTTCCCACAAAAGCACAAATCGAAAAATAATTCACATTTGAAAATCAATTTCCTACTTGTGTAAAATTTAATCAAATTCAATAAAAGAATCAATTTTATTCGCTTCCTGTTAGTGACAGGATCTTTGAGTTCATGTAACACAAAAATATATAGTTGTGTGGTAATTTTAAATTGAAATGGAAAGAGTACATATATCCGAGTCTGTGATTCAATTATATAATATATACCAAAATTCCACATACAGGTTCTGTTTTTTAAAAAGTGATTCAATTACAGCGAGCGTGCAGAAAATATATTATTTTAGCTGTCTGAAAGCAGGTGTAGCATATTTTGCACGAAACTCCCAAGATGCAACATGCACCAGTTATGAGATAAAAAAACGTCGCTTTCTGACATAAAATGTTTGCCTTTTTATCGTGTTTTTACTGTACGTAGGCATTTCTAAGAAAGATGTTCGTCCTGCAGATCACGTCCAAACATTTTCCGGACCCTGAAAAATTCCTTCTCATTTTTCCAGCCCGTTCCAACAATAATATCATAAAGGGACCGTATAGTAGCTTTCGGGAAGGAATGGTCGATTTATCTCATCATCCTTTAAAAGAGCATTGGTGAAATGAAATTTTCTCATATATTTAAATTGTTTACATGGTAAGGATATGAAAATTTCCTTTTGAATAAGTTTCAATTGGATAAAATTGTCAGTTGAAACGATTATAGTCAGCAAAGGAATTGTGTTTGGGGATAAGGGTGGATTCTTGGCACAATTTTATTGAACCTTCTTCTGTCCCGGATGTGTGTATAAAATGATGATCTTTCTAATGCTCTGATAATTTTATTGAAATTCGTTTGATTACATTGAACAGTTCAGAAGTCTTATCCTATTTAAGCACAGAAAAGATACTTTTATTTTTCAGTTAAGATTGTTAAGGGATTTCAGATTTACCAGCTTTACTCCTTCAACAAACGGTAAAATTAAACAATTCTCACCTTATATTTCCGGGTGGAATATTTTAAAATTCCCAACTAGAGAATTTTAGCAAAAGATTAGATAGTAAAAATCTCTCAAAGTGGGAATAGTAAAAGCTAAATTCTGTCTTTGCAAATTCGTGTTAAAACAAATAACGAAATGTTATGCGGACTATGTTCAACTGATTGGAATTTCACTACGAAACTTGACAACTTTTTAAATTCAAATGCAACAAAATAAATGTCATGTCAGAAGTAGTTTTACATGTCAGAATATGTGTAATCAGCCTTAGGTATGCTTTATACAGGTTGTCCCAGTTAAAGGTTCTTGAGAAAAACTAACAAAATAGAAGGTAGAGAAGGGGGGACAATCTCAATGGTTTTTGAAATTACGGCAATTGAAGGTTTCTAGCTTATGCAAAACATGGCATGCATGCAAGTCTAGTGGCATATTATATAGGGAGCACTAGTGGCTTTGAAATGAATGCTTACGCACCCCCTACCCCTCTTCGTATATGAGTTTTCAAAATCAAAATTTTGGAATTTTTGTACCCTTTTTTCACGAAAATATGCAGTTTTTTCGATAAAATCTGTAGTTAATATGTATTTTTCTTTCTTAATTTTTAAACCTCATAGGTATTTCTTTAATTTGGTATGGGGCATATGTCCACCTGTCTCTTTTCGGTTTCGAGATAACCAACCCGAAGCCGACCTTATTCTACGTTCCTTTCTTTGAACAATAAAAAAGAAAAATTCCCAGAACAATAAAAAAAGCATAGATTTCTGTCAGTTGGATATGGGTAAGAATTTAGAATGATGTTATTCTGAAACTTGCACTGTTTAAAAAAAAAAGAGCAAGATGGAAAGGTTTTTAGTAAGTATCCCTACTTTCATTACATGAAGAGATATCATTAACTTGAAATAAATTATTTCACCAACCCAACACGCCAGCACAGCATGGTACCATTATTATGTATTCACTTTTGATCTATGAACTAGTTGAGATGGAACTATCAGCTGAACACCAAGATTACACAATAATACAAATATTTTCTTTATAAATATTCTTATCAGAAATATTTTTATACTGCTATTAAATTTTCTATAAGGGCCCCTTTTAAATGTCATAAAATAAACATTGACTAAATACGAAGGCAAATAATACTTTGCAATATTATTAGCTCTATAAATTTACTGCAGGAACACTGTACAATAAATTTTATGTTTGAACTATTACGAATCATATTCGCAACTCACTATTACTTCAATACCGATCGAAACAATTATACTTGCATTTACCTTAAATAAATAGATATTGTTTGACATTAATTTTTTACAGGCAAGGGAAAGTTTTAACGGGTCATTTCACTGTAATAAAATCTGTTTTTAAAATTACTTCCCCTTGCCTTCACTCCACCGCGGAGAACGAGTGGAATCGAAGTGACTTTCACTACAAACATTTTGGTGATTGTTTCATCAAATTCGGTTGAGTGGTATGCAAGATATTCCGAAAAAAACCCGTTTTTACCCCTAAACTTAGAAGGTCTGAAACACCCCCCACACCCTCTATAAAGAGGTATAAAAAATACGGATCTATTATTTTTCGGAGTTCTACATTATAGGCGATCTACAGCACTTACGTTTCACGATACTTGTAAGTTTAAAAAAATTACCAATATTAGTGATAGTTTTGTTCTATTTGTTGCAAGGGAACTGTACGCTTTTAAGCTTGGAGTGTTTTTCAAATGCAGTTAGAATTTTGAAAATTCACGCCAGTAGCACGGAAGAAGTAACAAATTATGTGTACCTAGATTTGGCCATTTATGCCACTTTTAGGGGATGCTTCACCACTTAAACTCTCCTATAACATTGTTAAGTCAGCACCCAGTCATACACCCCGACATGAAAGCATGCAAGTATAACCAGTGCTAAACACTGTACCGCCTCTGTTAAGTCAACGAGTTCAACAACTTATCGCAGTCAATGATGGATATTGTAACAACACAGAGACAATCTGAGAAATTAAGACATATTAAATCGTTTTTATAGAAATAATTTGGAGAAATTAATTGCAAGCTTATAAGTTTCTCGCGTGCTGTCATGTAGTCTGGTTAGGTTCAATTTCTGCATTTCAAGCTCTTAAGATTTTTGTCTTTTGTACTAAGTATAATAAAGGTCGTATATGAAATTCGTCGCTTTTCTTCATGAACAAAAAATTATCCTATTTAAACATTTTCATGGTCCTTCGAGCCGGAATGTCAAAACATCGGAGGCGGATATCTCAAAACCTTTCTTTGTAAATCTAAAAAGAAAAAATACTTTGAATGACTTAACTAATCAAATATTATAGACTATTCCAATTTGTCCGACAGTAAACCGAAATTTTAAAAAAAGAATTCAAAATTCTACAAGAAGCTTTCTACATAGTCCCTAATGATTTCGGACGAGGGTGACCGTGACCTGAATCAATGTCTTCTATTATTCTATTATTTATATAGAAACTACTGCATAAATACCATTAATATCAATGTTTAATTCATCAGCCTACTTCCGGGGACACTATACGTATATATCTTCAGATACAGATTTACTATAAATGCATTTAATACAATATATATCAATCAAAAAAGGTTATGGCATATTAATAATATCTAGAATTTACGGTCCCTTACATACATACTCAGAACCCATTCATGTTTTCCGAAGTTGCATTTTAATTAAATGAAACTAGCTCTCTCTGTCCCTAATGGCATCCGGAAATATTCACGTAATCCTAATGGAGCATCAATAATTTCAACTGGGTACGAATCACTCAGTAACTACATTTGCAACTTTAACAATATCCCGATGTTTGCCATGCTGGTTCCCGTGGGATCAGTACCAATTCAAATTAACTGCTCTGAAAGTGAAATAAACTCAGTGTAGAAAAATTTTCCTCTGCCTTCCTACTGTGTTTGAATAAACTTGTTGACCATGCTGTATAGGCTGTCCATGTAACAGGTTCACACATTAATTAATGAACGGATGTCCTTTTTCCATGTTCACGTGTAATTGACTTTTTTGGTTATTCCAATCCCATTAAGAATTTTCGAACCTATCCATCATGCTGTGATTTAATTACAAAGCCCGAGGTGAGGTGGAAAAATCTGTTGCCCCAATTTATATGTCTGTAATTTCGGTACACCCCTGACCTCATCCATCATTTGATATGAACTTGCCCAGGAAAACGAAAAAAAAGCCTTACTAAAATGGAATAATATCCACCCCAAGACATCTGGTTTTATGGTTGGAGAGAAAAATGATTTTCCTGCTAATATTAAATTGAATTGAGAGATGAAAATGGAATTATAAGATTAATTTCATTCCGCAGATTTCTTTATTCAGGGTAATTTGTAAAATCTCTCACGATAAATGGACTTTTGAATGGGTTGATTTAATTCCGGCTATAGTGGGGGTGATATTAATCCAATAGGGCGCTTTATTTGTCATGACATATTCTGGCTCTGATTTTATGCGGGATTTATTGCTGAAATTAAGCTTTTGGAAATTTTTCGAATTTTAATTTTTGTCTGTCAGGTTAGAATGATATTGAATGATGGAACTGAGAATCGTTACATAAAATTGCACATGACTTTTAAAAATATTTTTAGAAATAGTATTATTGTATAATAAATGTTGCTACGTTTCGAAACCTGTACTAATTATAGAGTTGCATTTGCTATTTTGAAATATTAATGCTATGTACTGTTTGTATAATAACAAAATACTTTTGAAAATAAAACATATTGATATAAATATTGAATTTTGACATGAATACTCCGGCCTGATGTTGAATTGTTGAAACAAGAAAGTTTGGACGATTGTTTATTTTGGATATTCAACAATTATCTCAACAAAGTAACTTTGAGCAATTATACATATTAAGTTTGGTATTGATACTGTCATAGGTAAAGTACAAAACGAACGATATGTATATCTCAAAAATAGCTGAATAGCTGCACACATGTTGTCGCTTTAAAGGCAGAACCTGGGAACTGAAACCAAAAATGATATAATAAAAATCACAATAATTAGACCTATGGTCACATATCCGGCTCTGGCCTGGTAGCCAAAAGTTAAGAAAAAGAACGCTCAGACTCATTTGCAAGAAAAACGCTATATCAGCGAATGACCTCTGTCAGTATTATCGAGGATATGAACGCATGTCCCATTGCAACCCTAGAGCCAATGCTGGGTTTTCTGCTGCTTCATCCGCACGTGAATAGGCAAGCTCGGGAAAGAGCCATGAGATTGTGAAGAAACAATAATTTAAACTAGGAGACTTTTTGGCCACCTTAGTACACTTAAATCTGTAAATCAGGGTCCAGTAGTCCAACGTCCGATATACACACAATCAAGCTGAATTTGCCACGTCAAAATTGGAGACCACCAACAATGGCAAACATTTATTGCAAAGCTATCTATGGCTCCAATATTTTTCTACTCTGGGACAGCCAGACTGCTTTCAGAGCATGCCCTTAAATACTTATCAAAGTTGATCTCATGTGGGTATCGGGATATGATAATGAAATCGCAGATGGCCTGGATAAATTTGGGGCAAAAATAACCTTTGTCGGACCAGAATCTTTATCCGATCTCTACAAATTTTACCTCAAATAGGCTCTTAAGAACTGGTTGAAAACTTGGCGCTCCCTTAAACTAGTACCTTTGCATTGATTTTGAAAAGCTACAAATTTAAGCTTTGTTCAAAAAATTTTCCGGTAAAAATTTTGTCAAAATATATTCTCGAAATCAAGTCTTCAACGATTACCACTACCACTACTGAGTATTGTTCTGTTGGGATAGTAATCTTCCCATCCAATTGAGGATAGTCACTATCACCTATTTTAAGCATTTGATGATTTTTCGAGTTTTCCTTGAGTATTTAATAACAATGATCACAAATAAGAATTCTTGACACATGTATTACCTTTACCTAACCGCGTTCCTCTTTATGTATGTGTTAATTAATATGTAAAAATATATTTACCTCTTTTTGTTCCCTTAAGGGTGGAAATTTCAAAAAACTCCATGTGGATGCGTGCATTTCATATGAAATATATCCTTCAAAATTCATGTCTCACATATTGATAGTCTATGCCAGATGATTTAATCTTGCAAAAATATTATGACTCCCATTATAAAAATTTCACTTTTCTAGGACAGATGGTTGAGGTTAGACATTAACACGTTAATCCAGACCAGCCGTTTTCGCGTCACCTGTCGCACTCGTGTCAACCCAGAAGTGTGCCCACAATGAAGATAACCTACAAGCATGCCTTTTATACGTACCAAACCAAATTGAGAATAGTGAAATGCGATGTTACTGGTGTCGAAATGGTGGAACGTCTCCCGTGCTGCAAAGTCCACTAGCTAGCAACAGAATATCAGAGGAAATATCGATGGAATCATCTGATTGAGGTAAAATCTGGGAGGTATATAGAAGAATAGCGTATAACCTATATTTATTGATGAACGCTAAACCGCCCGCAGAAATCGGTTCACAAACTGGGCTTTTAGCAATCCACGGTTTTCCTCACCAAAATCAGACACTTTAGGAAGTCCCTCCCACAAATGTTCGCTTTCAAGATTTCAATGGCGCACCAAACCATGTAACATGTCTGCAACGGACGGAAATAGTAAAAAATATTGGCTGCAGACACTGTTTACATAATACGCCAGGTATCAGTCTAATTCTCAGGAGAGTATTCTTGTGCTCCCGCAATGACCCTTATCATCGTTATCGGTTTTGTCTTTGGCTCCGTCACTGGCCCCAAAACTTTCAAAAACTTTCCAGAGTAGGGAAGTACGTTTGTGATCAGCATAATCTAACATAAAAAAGCTTTACTCTTACAACTAACAGAGGCTAATATGAAAATTAAAAAAAATTATATGTAAGACTTATCAATTGCCGCATTCCATACTTGCAATTTTAGTAAAGGTTTTTCAAAAATTTTCTTCTTCCACATTTTTTTTAAGATAGATACATACTACCAAAATCCTAGGTATGTATGGGTTAAAAAATCGTATCCCTTATTTATTTGTATTTATTAAATTTATCTAGATTCAAGAATTAAGGAGTGTTTACAATGACAGATTAGAGTAGATTGTAGTTTTTCCAAAGAGAGTGTATTTTGCGTGGACTTGCGAAAATTGACTCAATCGACACAATTGAATCAATTTTCAAAAATCCAAAAAAAAATTCACTCTCTATTGTGCACACAGTCTACTTTGAAAAAAGCATAATCTATAGTCTGTCATTGTAAGCACCTTCTAAGGAGTGTACGCATTAACCTATATTTAATAATTCACATTAACGCAACACATATTAACATCTTCTGTCAATCTTTTAAGAATGTCCCTAGGTTATTGACTTGTTTGAGTTCTAATTGAGTGATTTGTCAATAGTTTGACCTAAGAAAGAAACCATTATCCTATGGCACATAAAATTTACACGTGGATTAGCAGAAAGCCATAAATTTTCCTCTAACTTTTCCATTAGACAGGTGTGACATAACATGGGCCAGGAAAATTGTCCCAGTGTATAACACGCCTAACGAGAGCTATCATACATCCCCAAATCCCCATTTCGTCTTTACGGTTCTACGTGCTTTCATCAAATCACTCTCTACAAGGTGATAAATATCCTCGACCAGAAAGTGTAGAATATCTCTAAATCATCAGATAATTTATTGGCAATTTCGAGAGCATGAGGGGGCTATTTAATGTGGTTTCAGTGCCCTATGTGGGGAGTATCTCAACTCCTCTTGAATTGTTGTTTCACCCCTTCAACTACTTTACCAACCAAAACAACTTCCTGCTGCACTGGAACATTGTTCTATCTATGCATCTATTCCTATATACAACAACAGCAACAACAACAGCAAGTTCCCCGCCAGCAAATCGGGATAATAACTCATATCATCCAACCATAAAGTGAATTAATGACTGTCATCATAATTAAAATGTTATTTGCACACCTCTTCCATCTCAGTCCGGTGGAAATTTCAATTTGCTCAAATTACTCGGAGTTTTAATAGCCACAATCTACGGTGAGGGGTTTATTTTTGTTAGCTTTTAACTAAAGTACTTTAGTTTGAGGAGATGAACCAAAGTCCTTCTGGCTAATTTTCTTGTAATTAAGATGAAAGGAAATGCGACAACTTAAAGTATATCCGTGGTCATTTTGAAGGTAATACTTTTACTGAAAATGCTGCCAATGGAAATTGAAAGCCAAGGCATTTCATTAATTCAAAAAAAAAATGATAAACAAAAAAAAACCAGAGAAACAAAGTGTGGGGAATATAGGGGAGATCTATGATTAGCGCCAGAAACTTAGTCTCAGATAAAGAAATCAGTAGCAGCAAGGATTATTATTGGTCTTAAATAAAGTAAGAAATGGCTTTGATCTGTCGGATATATTGCCGTATCGAATGTTCTCCAATAGTTTCATCAACTCATTTGTCCTGAAAAAAAAACAAAACAAGATACATTTCACATCCATTCGTACAATGGTTTGCCATTCGAGAAGTTCTCATTTTGAAAGGGCGTATAATGCCTTAGGACACTGCAAGCATGTTGCACGGTGGGACATAGGAACGTAAGGAAAATAAAAAGTTATCTAAATAGTGCAGAAATGTTACAGACGAATAGGGCTAGGAAACCTACGACAGCCACAGAAATTATCACCAACGTGTACGACACTCTTAGATGCTTACCCGAATTCGTCCGCAAATGGGAAATGGGAACAATCGAAAAGCAGTCACTGAACGTCATCTTTCGTTATTACATTATGGGTATTAAGGAGTCCTAAATTCCCCAGGTGCTTTGACCAAAGCTCTATTATCAAATTCTTTGAGCCATCATCGGTGCAATCAAAATCGCGTAGATAGCAGAAAAATTGAAAAAGCACTTTAACCGACAGTTCTGATTCTCAAAACACATGAAGACATCTCCATAAGATCCCGCAATCCCCCACTGAATAAAAAAATAGTTAAAAAGTTACTAGACAAACGAGCGCATATGAATTATGAAACAAAAAAAGGCTTTGCAAAGAGCGGCAAAGATGGGTAATCGGGTAAGCGGTCGAGCATGATAACTCACCCTTATCTGTCGGATTAGAAGCTGCGTTTTTTCGTAGCAGAGTACAGAGTTGTCATACGTTAACTGGGTTAAATTAACTCGGTTATTTTACAGAGTTAATAAGGTGACTAGATTGTTTAAGTCTTCTATGGATAAACAGATGGCGCTTATCGAAAGCTTTTGTATTAAAAAGTTGATTTTGCTCTCCATTGCAATTAAAATAAATACAAATGTAGACAAAATTGATATTAAGATCAATTTCAAGTTCATTACGGTCTTCACTTATCTCGAGTTTGCTTAAAAAGAGAAAAACAGAAGAAGAAGAATAAACTCCGCGCTCCATGGATTCGAACCGTTTCTTTTGAGCTTTCATAACTCCGTTGCCCCAAAAAAACACAGCTGGAGTAAGTACTAATTTGAATCAAAAACCCCGTATCATGTAAATTAGGGCAAAAAATACACATATTCCATCTATGAAACAGTTGCCAGCTCTCTTCTAAAATACATTATTTATTTAAAAGAAAAACTTATATACATTTAATCGTCGTCGAAATATTTACCAAGGCCAGAAAAAAAATCCTAGGCATGGAGCAGTTCACTTAGATGGTTGTTTTCTATGACTACTCGGCACAGAAACTGTGGGTTCAGTATTGGGTAAAATTCAGTCTGATTGATGATTAATGATGACGATTACAATGTGTAATCTGCAATCATGGTTACAGATTTACAATATTAATCAGAAAAATAATCATTTTAGGTGAATAATGATTGATGTAATATAGTCGCAACCGTTGTTACAGGATTATATTTTCAGACTACTTAAAGAAGTATAATAATTTCCGGAAATTACTAACAGATGCAAATTTTTTCATAGCTTTTTTAGGATCAGAAACAACGAGAAAGTTCTCTCATGTGAAAAACAAGTCAATAGTACGAAAATAGTTATTTTTCACCTTCATAACGAGAAAACTCTTTTTCAGGATCAAAAAGGACGAGAAAAGTGCTATCCAGAAAACGCAAGTATTCCAAGTCAGGAGTGCGAAAATATAGTCGTTTTTCACCCCCCGAACGAGGAAGGTTCATTTCAGAACCAGAAAGGACAAGTGAAATGCTTTCGGGTGCAGGACTAATAATTAAATGCAAACTACCATAACAGTTTTAATTTTGTCATATTTCAGGAGTGAAACTACTTTTTCTTAAAACAAAAAGTGTCACGGCTCGAATGAAACGTTTTTAGAAGTGAAATCCTTTCATCTCAAGCGAAATTGATTTTACACGGATACCTCAGATAAAATTATCACCTCTGATAGGAATACAGTATATTATTATTTCAAGTAAAACATTAATATTTATTTCATTGTTTAATTAAACGGCAAATATGAAAATTTTCAAAAATTTTATTAAAAGCTGCAGTTTTAAAACAAAAAAATATTTGCGATCATAAAAATTTTTATTATAAGAATGTATGGGAATTAACATTTTGGATTTGAACCTTTATACTTTGATTGGCAAATAACTATAGACTAAAATATTGTTCTTCTTCATGTTCATATTTAAATAACGCTATAGTTAAGGTTTGATATTAAAACTACTCGATTTTCGAACAATTTCTCTAAAATTAGTCGTGGGAATTTATAATTCCTGAAAATTTTTTGTCGCACAGCAAAAATTAATCTCGTCGTTGGACGGTTCTTGCTGATCACTGCAAATGGTTGGATCACTGCGTAAGGAGCGTCAGAAATTTTTTTATATTGCTGTGAATCTACTCATCTACTTGGATTAAATTATCATCGAAGGAAATTGCGAATTAATCATCTTTCGTCGATTCTACTACACAAGTAGTACCACTGTTATTACTCGCCGTGATTTAATGATCAAATAAAGTCACTGATAATTGTACGTGATTTTGCGTGTCAGGAATTGGAGGAGATATGGTGGTGCGCAATTCAGAGATAATTACAGGTGGCTTCGTAATAGAACAACTACTGCTATTCGGCAAGCAAAATATCATACCATGAAACTAAGCTTGACCATTCTCTTCCCACTAAAATGCTTTGGAAAAATATAAAGGAAGCTGGCATTGTCCACGATTCTAAACTTGATACTAAAGTGGACCCTAACGAGCTAAATATCTACTTTGTTAGGAACTTTTCGTCTGTGCAACTTCACACAAGCCTTGCTTCCTTTGCCCGAGAATTAATGATGATAATAGTCTTTTCAGTTTTCGGAATGTCATACATATTGAAGTCATTCTGGCATTTAAATCGCTCAAGTCGTGTGCTATTGGTTGCGATAATATTGATGTGCGTTTTCTCATACTTATTTTACCATTTACATTATCAAACCAATTTTATCTCTATTCAAATTACTCTGATTTAATACCTGTCTCTTCGGGTGTGCCTCAGGGCTCTATTTTAGGACCATTGTTGTTTCTGTTATACATCAATAATTTAGTATTTGCAGATAGTGCTCTCAAATCCTTTATACCATATGGTAAATGCCATCTCTAACCTTAATATAGATCTTCGACGAATTAGCTTATGGGCCCTGAATAACAAACTTAAGTTAAATCCTTTTAAAACTCAGAGTATCATACTCTTTGATCGGGTCTTCGATACGTCAGCATTACCACGCCTAGTCTTGGACGATATTCCAATTGAATATAGTGATATAGCAAAGAATCTTGGTGTGTTATGGATGTTAAAATGTCTTGGCATTGTCACGTAAATTCTGTAATATCAAAGATCTATAGAATCTTGAAGAATCTTTGGAGTTCAGTCCTCACGAATTGCGGTTACGTTTAGTTAAAGCATAACTTCTTCCTATTACAACTCATGGAAATTCGGTTTATTGTAATATTGACAGTATCTGTCGTAGACAGCTTAATGTAGCTTTTGATGCTTGTGTTAAGTACATTTTGGGCTTCGGCGTTATGATCATATTTCGCCCTTATCTAAACAAGTGTTAGACTCCTCTTTCAGTAGCTACTTGAACTTTCATTTGAGTATCTTCAAACATTCTGTTACATAAACTTACTAAACTTTAGTGCAATTCTGTGGGGCGTATCTGTAGAATTCGTATGGTATACCATCTAAACCTGGAGGTTCATCTGATTTCGTTCTACTTACAAAGTTTTGCAATTCTTCTGTCGTAACTTTTTAAGGGTCATATACATAATTAAGCGCATGTTTTCGTACGAAATGATACTATCAAACCACCATTATCACAACCACATATTGGTCTATTAAAGCCGTAAGAAGAAAGAAAAATTTCTTCATCATTGATATTAAGGTAAATCCTACAACAAGCGTTTCGATAGGCAGGCTGAAACCAGCTTTCTTTCATTCTGATGAAAATGACTCGACAATAACTACATGATCCGTATCGAATCAACGTTTTTAATTAATATAATAATAATTCTTTTCTCTCAATAACTAGCCAGTTTTTTAATAAAATGTCCGCATTAGAAGTAAAATTTGATTCAGATATTGATCAGTTGTGAACTGACTTTCCTTCTTGGTGCAATTATGACACAGTTCAGTTGTTTTATTTCCGCGATCTCGGCCATAGGTATAACGAGGTCATTTGGAATTTTTACAGGATAAATTGTGGAGATAATGAAATTATTATTAGACAATATCGGTTCATTTTTCTCTAGAAGGAAGATGCACGTAGATGACACCTAAATTCGTTACTCCTAACCGCAACTGGTTCCTGGTATTAGTAGAATTTCCTTCAAAGCTAGTAAAAAACATTGTTTTCATCAATTTACCTTGTAATTATTTCCTATTCTTTATTTCTTCCAAACGTTTTCTTCTTTTTTCCCTAGCCTTACAATAGGTGTTTTGAACAATAGTATATGTCTCATATCATCAAGAATTTCGACGAACTTGACACTTGTTCTAAATTATCAAGAGGGAATTATTGAGCTTTGTGTAAGAAAAATGGAACTAATTAGCCGCAAAGTATAGTAGATATAATTGATTGATTGTATTGCACAATTGATAAAAATTAGAATTTAAATGAACATGTACATTTTCAAACTGTGTGAATTGAAGAAAATTAGTCGCTAATTTCAAAATTCCGTCAAACAATAAATACAGAAGTAAGAAGCCTTCTCAATCTTGTATATAAAGCCGAACATCTTCTATAGTTGAAGCCAGTCTTCGGAGTTAGTTGGATAAAGTAAAATTAAACTACAATGAAAGTATTTATTGTGCTACTTGTCGGAGTTACTTTCGTTCAAATGGTTTTATCGAACGGTATACCAAATTTCGGTTCCTATCCTAACACACAGCAACAGGGACTTAATACATCGCCGCAGAGACTTAATACACAGTCGCAGGGACTTAATACACAGTCGCAGGGACTTAATACACAGATGCAGGGATTTAATATGCAGCCGCAAGGACCTAACACACAGTCACTCGGACCTATACCAATACCATCCAATATACTCGATGGTGTGCAAACAGCTGGGGCTGCCGTCGGAAACGTAGTACAAGAAGGAATCAATGCTGCATCATTATTAGGACAGTCTGCTGCAAATGCATCAGGTGCAGCATTACAAGCCGCCCAAGATTTCCTCAATCAACCGAGTCAGTTAGCAGCACAGAATATCTTCACTCAGCTTACAAAGTTGGCACAAACTGTGGTATCGAATTTTAATGGAATTTTTAATCGTCTCACAAATATG
>QYTT01079823.1:25168-38762 GCA_006980735.1 Dasypogon diadema | reverse complement strand
CTGGATCAATATCGCAATCATTATCGTCTGAAGAGAAGGCATGATTGCGAATATTGCGCCAAAAAATGCGGGAAGGTAATGAAGGATCTGTTTTTTCTTTAATATCCGCATTTCTAATTGCATTGGTAAGAGTTTCGCAACTTCTTATAATTTCCTGTTCATTAAATTTCCTCATCTTGAGAGCTAGGATCGATGTATTCCTTTTGAAAAAAAATAGTACCTACTGTTTGCTTACACACAACGCTATCAATTTCCATATGAACTCTAGAAGACATTTAACACACCGTCTTCTAAGACATTCGTCCACTCAAATGTAAAAGGTAGTAATAGGATAACATTTAGATGTCCAAAGGTTACTGTTGTGATCTAGAAGAATAAAGAAAAGCATAAGAACGCTTTATTGATACAAAAAAAAATGATGTAAAGAAATTTGGCATGTGTTGCTCTTCTATCTATTTCACTAGATTCTTTAAAAGTCACAAGGATCTATCTGTTCAAGACCCACCATTAATGGAATGAATTTCTTCACTTTGTGGATTTATAGGATTTTTCCTACTTTTTTTTGCTTTGACAGAAAGTTATATACATATATTTGAATCATTATATTTAAAAAGTCTAAAAACTGTGATAAATATAGCACATACGCTTGTTCGAACAGAGACATAAAATTGCTTAATAAATTACTGAACATATCCCACTCGATATTATAAGTCAAAGCCTTGAATTTTGTGTCAAATAAATTTGACAATTTCATTTTTTTCATAATGTTCAGTTGCCTGATCTTATACCTAAAAACTATGGAAATAAGAACTAAGGAACGGCTGTAAAATCAGGAAAAGTGAAGCACTTGTTTCACACAAAGCAATTTTACTACTACAAACGCAAATGGCCAGTGTAGTATTAAAAATAAGCAGATGTGAACGAGGGGCAGATACATTTCTTAATCCAAACAACTAAAAACCATGTTTGCCATTCTTGGTAATCTGAAAAATTATCTACAATTTTATTTGTGAACTTTCACAACATTTAATTTGGGATTTTCTAATATTAAATATTTTCTATGAACCCCAAAAATTTCCAAGTTGCCTCTTAATTAACTACTGAACTGGTTATGGGTACCATACTGATTCCGAACCTCAAACTGGAACACAGACTCACTACCACCTAGATGCGTAACCAAGGATACCAAAGGATACATATTTCAAGAATTTAGGTGTAGTGATTCAGTTGACGTTTATGAGATACCAGTCTTCACCCTCTTTCCCCTTCAAAAGTGCTTCACTTTCACGTATTCATATACACGGTCATGCCCGTTCCTTAGTTCTTATTTCCATGCTAAAAACATATCTCGGAGAAGATATTTAATCAGTAGGCATGCCAACTTGACGGCATGTTCGAATTCGAATATTCTCAGCGATATGTTGCCAACTTATTAGGAGACAATCATTTAACAATTCTACCATGGTTATGTGTTATAATGAAACGGAATCTTATTATTTTCTCAGATAAACAGTACTAAGGTCGACACCAGTTCAGGGTTAAGAAATGAAAACATAGCCACCCGAAATGTGTTGATTTTTAATTATCAGAAAACGGTTAAATGGAGAGATCTAGATAGTAAGTGATCAATAATTGCATCACTTAATTAAGAGGTTACGTTTTTCGTGCTAATTGGTTTGTACATCACTGGAAGTTTCTGATTACTGATGAAACCAAAATGAGCCGAAAATCTTTAAATGGACATTCTGTGGTGGTGTCTAATTTGAAGCTTGGATAATAGCAGCAGCGTTCGTATGTAGTTATACAAATATTGGGCTGCTTAGTATTGTAAATATTCCAGTTATGCAATGAGAACTAAAAACTTCAGACCTTAAGTTATTGCACATTTTTCAGATACATTTAAAAGATTGAGAAATGACGTCATAGACCTGCACCAAGGAAACTTAAAGAACTTGAAGATTTCGTTATTGTTGAATGGGAAAATTTATAAATTATCTAAATTTGATGAGTAGAAATTCCATTTCATGGATACAATCATATACATATATGTATTGCTAATTTTTAACGATTTTTGCACCGAAGAAGTGGTTCAACTGAAATCATAACCACAGGTTAAGCATAGAACGTTTTTATGGGAGCTAACAATTTTAGATTATTTAATTTCTTAAATAAATGAATAATTATGAAGTTGTAACGGGACAAATATTATGTTCGTTGGTCCTCTTTATAATATAATATAATAACCTTGTGAACAGAAGTGAGTTTTAAGCAAACGTTTGTAACGTCTAAAAATATTCATGATACGAAGGAATACACTATATAGACATTAATGGGAAACAATCCTAATCTGAAGGCTAAATGCTTTCAGACTTCTAAATTATGAATTTATTTTTCCTTTTCAGGAGAGATCAGCACATCATGACGTGCTGTTTTTGCTGATCGAAACACGATACATTTTTGGTAATTTTCCTTCTATAAGGCTGTCAGAGTAATCCCTAAAAATCATAGTGTTTTGCAACAAATGAGTGGTTTGGACTATATATTTCATCAGTAGCTCCCAAAGCAACATATTAGAAGAATTCGATAAACGGTTGTGATGTGTGCCTTAAAAGTCAAATACATATAGTGATTATTATTACTAGGAGATCCCTGTGCAATTGCACAAATTGAAGGTATATGAGTGACATAACGTTTTTATATGTTTCCTCAATTTGCACCTTAAATTTCAAAGCGCGTTTTTTCAGAGGTGTCCCCTGTAGGCCTAATCCTCCCATTCAAGGAAGTAGTAAAAAGGCACCTGCAAAATATTTTACCATGCAGAATAATGAAAAAAGTTCCAATAAATCCATGTGGCATACACCAAAGTTACCCAGGAACGCAACCCAAAAGTAATGAACACAACCCCGAACTGATGCGGATCAGTGTTGCCATTATAAAATTTCAAGAAAAGATCGATGAAACTCCATATAAAAAAGTGGCTGAAATACGAAACCGGGAGCTTTCTTTGTATAATTAATATATAGATTACGGCTTTGCATCAATTTAGGTTGTAAATAGATGACACAAAAAAATTCAAGGAAGAACATAGCGTTACCGTAGAAAAAGAATAAAACGTAGCTATTACATGAAGTCATTCAATTTTTTCTATTATTCATTTATTAGTCTAAAATTACGCGTAAATTTTTATTTACAACTAATCCAAGCAATGACGTATTCCTTAAGGCAATAAACTTCCCTGTAAAGAACAAGTATTACACTCGTAAAATGTCCTCGAAAATGCATATTTTATAAAAGATTATCATGAATAGACGCAACTGCTATAAAAACATGTACTGTAATGAAAAAATAAAATATTCATTATTCGCATTTAGAGCCCCATTTATTAGTTGAAAGGATCATAGCTTGGAACATGAGCGTTTACACTTAAATTGATTTTTATTTTACCCCTTTATACATTCCTTATAAGTGCACATGAAAATAAAACAAGCATAACCCCGTGCATTCCACCACACTTGAAGGCTCTCAAATTTAATGAGCTCCATAAAAACACCAATGAATACAGCAGTAGCTATCACCAGAAAATATAATTCAGCTTCAGCCAGAGATTGAAACCTGCATGCATTATTGTTCCCAGCTCGCAAAAACAAAGTATTGAGAGTGTGTAATGAAATTTAATCGTCCAAATCCAAACGAGCCGTCATTTTTCAGCAGCATACTAGTATCCCCAGCCCCAGTGCAAATCGGGAACCTTAGTATTTCTGAAGTGTAAAGTGTACGACGGGCCCTAAGTATTTAATCACTTACGACTATATCGATTGGAACGACAGCTCTTCTCAATCTCAATTTAATGGCATTTGTTATTTTAAGATCTGTCAGGAAAATAATGATGGAACTGGGAACAGGAAAAAAAACTAGCTTTAAACCTGATGGCGGTATGGTCCTTGTATTAATGGTCATGAGATTGATAGACAATACAAATTTTCCTACTCGCTATTCTGTATGCTTCAGTAGAGTTTCAAATAACACAGCGCATGACTAGCAAAACTTCTTTGTGTAAAACTTCAGCTGAAAATTTTCATTTACGGAAATTCATGACTGACATAAAATAAAATTGAGGAATTTTATAATCCTTATTCAATCATTACTAAACGAAAGAGCTCATCAGTGGAAATTAACTGAATAATTCCTGATGAAAATTATTACTTATGTGCAATAATTCAATTTAAAAGTTTTATAGGTGTATTGCATACTTATCGAGATATTTCTTGTTCATTATCCGGGAATCTTGTTTTCTGTGTGGCTTATGAAATGAACAGGTGTTATTCATACACTTAAGATATAAGGATGCAATTTGAAGGCTTTTTGGTAAAAATTTGTATTATTTCACCAACATTTGCCGAGCTTACTTAGTTTTTGCCAGAACTAATTCTAATCTAGTACAGAATTATGACGTGTGAAATGTATCTTATGTAATTTTACATGTTAATCACTTTTTACGTATTTCGATCGATATGATCTGAGTCATTTTAATGCAGGTTCAGGTTCATTCCTAATTAAAAATTATATTCTATAAGGAACTGAAATAGGTAAATAAATTAAGAGGTGGTGGGAAAATCTATCGATAAAGATTTTCTTATCGTTACCTTGTCAATAAATTTTAGAGTATAAAATTAAATAAAATGGCGAGTGTAGCTATTTATTTTTAGAAAATGAAATATTATAGCTTGTTTAATATTAAAAAGTATTGTAATTTCCGTATTTTAGAGTGGAAGTAGTCCAATAGTCTTAGGGAAAAAAAATGTTGAAATGCTAGAATTAGAAGAACTATGAAAAAGCAGAAAATGAAGCTCCATAATTAAGACAAGAGACAATTCCGGTCCAAGTATTCGTGATATTGAAGGATTCTGACTAAAATTTCTTGGAATCCTTTTCCTAGGTGATACCCTCATCCTTTCTGGGGATATAAAAGCTCCTGTCAGGACAATATTCTCAAACAGTTTGAAATAGTGACTCGAAAACTGATGTGATCTTGCCTACACAGAAAAGTGAGAATGTCAAAAATTGAATACCGTGCTGTAATAAAATTTTTAACAAAAGATGGATTAACGCCGACGGAGATCAAAGAGCAGATGGGTTGTATATATGAAGAATCTTCACCATCGTTTTCGCTGGGGACGGGAGTGAATTGAAGATGATCCATGCTATGGAGGGCCAGCAACGGTAGTTACGCAAGATAACGTGGATTTCGTCGAGAAAGTTGCTCTGACGGATCGGCGGTTAAAGATCAAGGAAATCGCAGAACAAACCGATATATGGAAAAGAAGTGTTCTCCGGATTCTTCATGAGCATTTTGGTATCAGCGCAAAATGGGTACCCCGGATTCTTTCCTCACTGCAAAAAGTACGGCGAGTTGAGTGCTGTCAACAATTTTTGGAGTTGTATAAAGACCGTGTTCTCCATAGGATTGTGATAAGGGATGAAACTATGGTTCTTTACCATGATCCTTTATCCAAAAGAAGAGAGAGAGAACTATTGCTGAAAAAAGCGAAGGTCACATAAAGCACCAGAGAGGTCAGGGCAACAGTTTTCTGGGATACTGAAAGTATTCTGCTGCTGGACTTCAAGGACCGTAATACCATTGTAAATGCCGCATATTATGCTGAACTTCTACGAAAGTTACGTGAAGTCATTGCTGAGAAAAGAACGAGAAAACTGCCCAAAAAGTATCTACTGCTCTTATACGATAATGCGCCCGTACACACTGCTGCTATTTCAAAGGTTCTGTTAAGGAATGCAGCTTCGACGAATTGGATAATCCACTTTACAGTTCAGATTTGGCCCCAAGTAATTATTCTTTTTTCATTTGCAAAACTAAAATCAGATTTGCGAGGAAAGAAGTTTAACCCCGACGAAGAAATCCATGAAACGGTTAGGCAGCATTTTGAAGACAAATCTTCAGAATACTATTTTAATGGTATTAAAGCAGCTGAGCTGTTTAGTAAGCAGATTCGATGAGGCGGTGCTGAACCTTAACTCTATATCATTAAATATTTGTGTAATAGATTACCAATTCCCATCACTTTCGCAAAGTCAACATGTCTGAAATCCCTACCACGAAAATAAATTCTTTGTTTGACATTTGCTGCCGGAGCCCGGATTTTCAACCATACAAACTTATTGTAAATAAAACAAGTTGGTGAAGAAGAAAACAAGTTAACTACTAGAAAATTTGAAACAGAAAATAGGTTAATTGTAGAAGACGGAAGAAGAAAATAAGAATATCGAAATGGGATAGATCATCATAGCAAAAAGCTTATGTGTATTTTTAATGTGTACTTTATGAAAATGAGCTCTATAAGATAGTTCGACAAGAAATGATAATTGCAGGGTGAGGGGGTCGTGAACGCAGTCGAAATTTAGGAAGGGTTCGAACTTTTGCAACACAATTGTAGTCCGAACCATTGCAATACACGTGTAGTTCCAACCTTTTTAAGGTCGTGTCGTGTTTTCAATACACGTGTAGTTCGGCTTCGTATTTTTAGAGAGATTTTTCTGAATACACGTGTACACGTGTATTCCAGACTCCAGTATTTTTGCCTTGATTGTTCATTACTTAAATAATGACTCAAGACGCTGCGCTTAAGGTATTCGATTAAAATGGTAATTATATATCTGGAAAGTTACCTACATAAAGTTGTGTATGAACAAGCTAAAATATATTATTTGTAGAACGTCATTTTAAGTGCATATGTGGATATCCAAACAACTTTAACTGTATTTTGAAATTCCTCCTTTGGAAATCATTCTCTACATTAAACTTTATTAATGAAACTCCAAAGTTTATAAACTTTTAAAACATACATAATTTCGTTCGCTGGCAAAAAGTTGGCCGAAGTTAAATTTGATTACCCTGCTCAAATATTTTTTGTTAGTTCAACTCACGTAATAACGCTTTTAATTAATTTCGCTCGGGTTAAATTAGTCTCCAGGATCAACATTTCAATTGAAAACTTTCAGAAATATTAATTTTAAAATATTATCTCTATACCCCATTTGAACAAGTTATGAAGTTATGAAATTTCTCCGAATAAAGTTAAAATAACTTTGTGGAACAGAGGAACTTTTGCAGACGGCACATGTGAATATATACAACCATTCCACTATTCCATCAAAGCTGACATTTTCTTGCATGTATATGTAATGTAATATTTGCGTTATATAATACTCTTGTCGTCTAGCAATTTTCTATGTTTAGTTTGTTGATTTCTTTTGTTATATTTTCTGATTGGGATGAGTTACACAAAAAATATCATGTGTTAAAATGAAAAACAGATATATTCTCTTTTCTCCACACATAGTTTCATAGAAAAGCTAAGCTCGCTATTAATCTCTTCAGAAGCTTTATGTACGCAGTTCACAATTTATAGTTCTAACAAAATTAAAAAACTTTGTGAATCGATCAAAATTGATTTTTATAAATGTGAAATCTTGTTCTGTAGAATATTGCTACAATCAACAAAATTATTTCTTCATTAATTATAATTAATATCTAAACAACATTTTCAATTACTTTTTACCTTGGAAAAGAAGTTTGTTTGTGTTGAAACATAAAAATAAAGTAGCTGGGTAGGTATATTTTAGAAGAAAGCGATTATCATTACATACATCTATGGTTCTGTGTGCTTACTATAAAATTAAACTTGTTGAACTTCTTTCTTAGAAGGATCATACTGTGCTACCGCGATAACTATAACTAGTTAAGCAGCTATACTCTCATTATTTTATCTTTACATTTATTTATTCAAGAGCTAAACACAAAATGTAAATTTGTACATATTCAGTGATAGATAACCAAAACGGGTTGAGGAGAGTATAAAGAAAATTGAAGAAGACAATAACAGTAATAGAAAAGGCATACAAATTAAATACAATAGTGACAGTAAATAAAGCGAATTTAACGTACCCGCTAAGGTGCCAAATGGTTTGCTTTGAAATATAAAATTTCTAATTGTACAATGGGAAAAAAATCATTTTGAAAATCTGAATAGATTTCCGAAATGATTTTTTTCCATTGTACAATACCCCAGACTCACGGCATACTCGAATGATCATTCTGACGTCAAAATGACGCAGCTCTCGGGCTGCTTGTATGGAATTTTAAACAAATCGTAATTCCTTGACGTCATAATGATCATTCGAGTACGCCGTGTGTCTGGAGTACAACCTGAGTAAGACAGGATTATTTCATAGTCGATCTGTTAAAGCATCATAATAATATAATTAGGGTGCAAAAGTTTCGCAGAAGTTTAATTGAAAAAATTTTAGTCCAGTAACATATTTTGAGTTTAAGGAAGAGTTATATTTTAAAGCACTTTTGGTATCAATTTCTAGTAAGATAATAATAAATTATATATTTAAGGAGAAGAGGATAATGTAAAGTAGACCGATTCAAAGCCAATTTTACTCTTACTTTTTCAAACTCAAACATAATTAGCTTTTTATTTATACAGGCCCCTTCATTTAAAACGTTATAAAAAATTAGATACACTGCAGCGAAACTATACAATTTCATAGAAAGCAATTTGGGAAATATCTCACTATCTAGAAATTTCATATCAAATTAAAATGAATTTAATTTCAAAGTATACATTTTTGTCAATTTTCATATACATATTTCGCAATGTCCTCACACGGAACAAAAAAATCTTTTGCTTGTTTTAGATAATTATTGCAACCTTTAGGACTTTTGCTAGAATGACGGTTATGTTCTGCGCGCTGAGGTTTCGGCCGCCTGAATTTCCTTGACAATAGCTGCGTTCTTTTGGCAACTCTAGCATTATATTACTATTTATCAAGGAATTTAGTTAAAGAACTTAATGTAGAACCTGTTATCAGACAATAAAATGTATTAAACTCCAACCACTGTTCCACATTTATTATTAAAATTAATTTGAACTTCGCAGTAAATCTTACTAAAAGTTAACATTTTCCTTGCTTGTTAATTTTTTTTTACCTAAAACTACTGTTCCCACTGCTATAGAGACAAAGTCGAATGGAACAATACACACTTTTATATTTTATACACGACATATACATATATTGCAATTAGATGACAGGTGCATTTATAAATTTATACTCAAAATAAACATGCATTCATTAAAAAACAATTATGCTATAATACGAAAATGATAAAAACTGAAAAGCGCCGAAACTAAATGTTTAATTGAACGAATATGCAATGTTAATTATATGTTTCCCTTTTGGATGCTATTAAATAAATCTGTGCTTAACTTCCCTCGAAAACAATGAATTAATCTCAAATGTATTTATCTCAGATTTGCAGTGAAAAGAGAATCGATACAATTCGTGTCAGAGTATGTTGTGGCCTATTTACCATTTCGATTCGATCAAGCTGTGTGTCACTTCTTGTACATTATCACACCATCTCGCCGGTTTTTTAGCTTGATTTTCTCGTGCTGGGCAACGTGATTGGGTATTCGCCTCTGAAATTGTCTCATTTCATTTTATCCAATTTTAATAGTAAAAGGTAGGTACCTCATGTATAAACTCCTATTAACGATGACCATAAACTTTTTCACTTTATTTCTGTGATTTAATTAAAAATTCACTGAAACTACTGCTTGGAAACTTTTAACTTATCCTACAGAAATTCAAGCAGATGTTCTCAAATATAGTGTGGTGTTGGGGATACTGAACACATTAAAAGTTCTACTTTGGGGTGGACTGTAAAAGTTGTTTCAATTCACCGAACGTGAATATTTAGGTATATTAGTTTTTAAATTTATACGAACTATGTGAGAGAAGAAGGGCCAAATAAATATATAACATTACATTCTATGCACAATACATGCATTACGTAAAGCCCATCGATACCTGAGATTAAATGATGAAACTTTTATTTCTTTTGAATAAAAATAATTTTTTTAATAAAAGAAGCATAAAAGATTAAATGTAATTAAGCCGAGTTATTTTTAAAGTTTATCTACAACATGTGTGGTTAAATCAATTTTAGTTCAAGAATAAAATAAAATAGGTTAGGAATGAGAATATAAAACGCAAATACCTAACATAATAAATTCTCGCTGAGAGTTTTTTGCATGGAATATCGGTTAAAGTAAATCAAGGTTACCTTATTTTCGGCTTAAAACCTGGTACACAAAACTTTCAATAGAACTGTGATTCTCTAGAATATTCCTACACAGTATTGATACTTTATCAAACAATCCTATCAATCAATCAGCACCGAGTTCATTCATTTAGAAATAGCTATCGCGGGCGTGCCGTCTCCAAACCTCTAAATAATCCAAGTCCCATGTCATATCCTTACTAAGCTTCCTGATACTATCAGATTTCCCACCAAGCCATCCGTTTGAGAAACATGATCATAATGCATCGCTAAGACAATGATCTTTAAGAAGTTAGAAAATATTAAAATTTATTATAATAACCTACAGTATCTATGCTATATTGTGGAAAAAATATGACCAAACGAAGGAACATTTAATTTCCAAAAGTTTGTTAAGTAAAGGAATAAAAAGCACTCCACACTATTGGTGGATCTTATTTATGATGAAGATCTCATTTATTTCTCGAGAAAACGTGGAGTTTAAATCACTTGATTGTTGCAACACCCAATGGCTTTTAGTAATTATTCTGATGTCAGCAGAAAAAACTTGACAATTAGCATTATGTACTGAGCCACCGACGGCCTAAAGGAATTATCCAAATATAAGGTGCGTGAAAAAGCTCTTCCTGTTTTTATAGCTGCATTTTAAAGACCTACAAATTTGTCCTACCTGATGGTGGAGCTGGCAGGGCAAGTCAGGATTGGAGTGAAGTATAAATAGGACAAACTATATTTATTATAGTTTGATTTGTAAAGAACAGGTTTGTTTTTATGTTCCAATTCTTCCGGTGGGTTGCAGTAATGCGGCGGTGTATCTCAAAACGCGAAATTACGTTTTAGTTTACAACATAATAGCAATAGTTACCTTTTTAAACAATACTGAGAAAATGGAGCTCAAACATTGCTTAATAACCTTCAGAATACCCGAAAAGATTTCATCAATAAATACCTGAGATATTTGATTTCGAAAATCACCTACGTTTTTAGATCTCCAGGGTGGAATGTCCCCTTTAATGATTTTATTATGCCTTATATTACAATTATTGTACTCTTTCGTGTTGTTTTCTGCAATTTTAAAACATTATTTTCTTGTTTCTGTTGATATTAATGAAAAATGCTAATCAAATGAATAGAATACAACAAATTTTGAGGAAAAAATAAGATTAGTAAAAATTAATAACTAGTAAATCAGTGAACAAATATTCAATTAACTCTTTTCTACAAAATGCAAATATTATTTAAAATTTTTTTTCTAAAATTTCAAAACGTTAAATGTACATTAGAAAGCAAAAAGATAAATTAAGTAAATAATATTGACGGGACTGGAAAATATAATTTTAAAGAAAGTTCGTGTTTGTTAAGAGCTTTTCCGAATCGAAGTCTTTATCTTCGCTTTTATTTTGTTATAACAAAATGTGTTGTCAGAAAATAAGTTTAGCTATTATTAAAGTTTGCAGAAAGACGATAAGGCCTGTTCGTATTTGTTAACTTCCCATTTGGAAGTAATTGTAATGGGTCCAATTTTTCGAATTGAAAATTTCGACATACTCCATGTTTCGAGGTCTGTAGAATTTTGAATTCATCGTTTCTAGAGAGATGTCTGTGTGTACGTGCGTGGTTTTTTTTATTTATAACAATTAAACTTTCAAAAGTCTAATTAAAATAAAATAAGGTCCTATTATCAATTATCGTTAGAAATTTGTCATGAATCTACTCTTCTAAAACTTTTTATTAATTTGTTATTGGAAAATTTAGTAAGTTAGCACAATTAAGAGGTTCGAATTTAGAACTCTATTAAAAAGAATGAAAAGAAGTCTGAACGCTCTCTATGTATTAAAAAAAAACATACATATGAAAATTTGTCAATATTAGACATGATTCGCATAATAAGTACAACTAGATTAAACATCATAAATTGGAAATATATATCAAAAGTATAATCCGCTAGATTAGGAATTTTAACACTTTAGAGACATTATCGTGTTTTCCACTTTATAACACATTCCGTTAAGAAGTAAACAAGGAAGATATAGATATATTTTGACATAATCATCACAAATTAAAGAAATCTTCACAAAAATTCTAGTCTGTATGCCCACGTAATTTAAATTCAGTTAAGCGATTCCTTCCGACTTAAATTTCTACAAAATGAATGTTCGAGTTGTTGATTTGCTAATTAGCTTCCTATTCTAAATATAAAAATAGTAACACGTATGTGAAAATTGTACGGGTTCACAGCAAAGAACGAAAGTCTAGTAACACTAAAAACAACTGCACATAAATATATTTTCTTGATCGTGACAAAAGAGGAATATTTAATATGGAAAAGAATATACTTACAATTAAAAAGCAGCTTGAAATTCTTAACAGATCTTGTGTTCATATCGTTACGTGATAGAGACGAATCAAACTTGTGAATTCAGTCGATCAAAATTTGGGTATTATTTGAACAAGTGGTGGCATTGACTCTTCTGGCATTGAGATGGTGAAGTCGATTAGAGATAATGGCAAAAGGAAGCATATTCAATGAAAGAATTTAGTTGGAATTGTGTAAGAGACTTTCCCACATAATTGCTTGTACACATACAACAACGTGCAAAAATGAAAGGTGCTTTTCTAACACACTAAAAGCATTGACATATTCAATGAATCAAGGCTTAGCTAGATTTTTTTTTTACTAGAAATACTTTTACTTACTATACAAAATTTCTTTTATTGTATCACGTCTAACACAATTTGATTGAATTTATTTTTACGGTTAATATTTTTCTCAGAGTATGTTTTATGTAATGTTTTATTGTGTAATTTTATGTATGCGTACAGCTTTTTCTTTTTCTACTAAACCTGCCTCGCGAAAAATGTGTTGCAAACTGTCTGTGTGAAAATGTACAAATGTATTCGGTAGATGGCGGTAGTAAAACCTTTTTTTTTGAGAGCACAAGTGAGAAAATCTCTAACAATTACAATACCCACAATTTTGAAAATTTCCCCGAAATTCAATGACATTTTACGTGCCATTTATATGTCTTTTAATAATAAAATGTTTGTAGAACCTATTTCATATAAAAGTTATTGAGTTATATTAGGGGCACTAATAAGTAATCAATTATTTTAACATAAAAGACAAAAATGAATCGTAGGATGAAGTTTTTATTTGACAGTTTGCCATTGTTTTTGAAAGGCTCCTTCTTGTAGAAACTTGGTGTCCATGACTAAATACAAAAAAATACTTTTCCCGGAGATAAGCTTCGTCTAAGGGCTGATTCTAGTGTGTGCTCTGAAGGGAGCCATTGTTTGTTATGCTTAATACTGGTTTATCAAATAAGAAATATTGGTTCATGGTTACTTTCCACATAAATCGGCCTCATTTCACTAACGACATGCGAATAATGTTGGTTTTAAGGACATTGAGGGTTTGTGATTTATTGGAGTAAACCAATGATTTCA
>QYTT01079822.1:20315-34858 GCA_006980735.1 Dasypogon diadema | reverse complement strand
ATTTGGACAACTCCTTCAAAGGGTTGCCATATGAGACCTCCAGCTATGTCAAATAAAAAATCGATATTTTCCTTCTAAAAAGAGAACGGATAAAATTCGGCATGCAAGTACTTTAGTAAAATCCAAATATCCTGGCAGAAAATTAACCATATCGGTCAACTCTTTCAGAGGGCTGCCATATGAAAATTTTATTTTTTAAAGCCGGAAATGTAAGCTTTTTTCAAAAGTGTTTGCGATCATCATGAAAATATATATAGGTTTTCGAGATCGCTAATGATGAATGCAGAGTCGGATTTCTTAAATTCAAAATGGCGGATCCAATATGGTGGACAAGATTTTCTAAACGTCTATGAAATGTTGGCAAAGTGACGATAATATAGGTTTTTGGGACTGATAATTACGAATTTAACGTTAACGCTTAAGAATTCAATACGGCGAATCAAATATGGCGGTCGTAAATGTTAACTTTTACTACAGGTCAACAGAATATTCACGAAATGACAAATTAAAGCTAAAGGGTGCATCGACGGGTTAAGGATAGTAGGACTGCCTGCAGTTTTGAAGGCAGGTGCGAATATATAAGAATAAATAGCAGCGAACAATTAACTATAAACGCATTATTTTCTTTTCTTCCCTACATCAAGGGTATAACATAATTCGTCTAAACCAATTATAGCTTCTTTTCTTGCTTCTAGATATGTAGTGTAATTGCAATAATTCTGATGAAAATAATTTAAACAGAGCAAATATGAGACAGATAGTTTATTCTTATTTTATTTTAACAAATTTCTGCAAGTAAAGCGTTATAACGATTTTCTTAAAGAAAAACGGAAGAGTACATATTATAGAGAAATTTTCCATGAAGGAAGCGCTTTAAAAAGATTTTTATTAATCAAAATTGTAGTATGTATGAGTTTTTCACAAATCTAATTGACACAGATTTTGAAAAGCTGCAATTACAAGCAGATCTCATATTCCATTATGCCACCGTCTTTTATTTTTAATCTAATTCAATACTTTATGCAAACCTAAACAGAACAGGGTGAAAACCTGATATATGTAAAGAACTCCTCAGGTTATCAAGTAGTCCACACAAAACCAATGGTAATGCATTATCACCATGTTACGTGACCACTTCAAAGTGAATAAAATAAGAAAAAACACCTTAGAAGAGAAAATATGAATGTGTCTTGAAAAAGGTAATATATGTACCTTCTCCTCTAGAAAGTGGAAAATGGATTGATTGAGGTGTTTTTCTGGGCTGTTCAAATGGAACCATACCCCCAAAAAAGGGTAAAAATGAAAACAAAACAACAAATTTAATTTAAATATGTTTCACATGCATCAAACGAACTAAGTGAGCGAATCTTCCCAATTACTAATAACATAATGAACTAGTCGAAAAAATTCAATACCGTACAAGCATATAATACTTGCAGTATTTTTTTTAATTTTATGAATTTTAAAATAATTGTCTAACTCGGGTAGTTTTATAACTGCTGTCCAGTAGAAGCTTGGATTATTCCGACGAAGAAATTGTCCAAGTATTTTTTAAGTAGAACTCCTTGAAAAGCGATTTTTATACTTTAAATGGGTTCTATAGTAAGGTAGGAAAATAAAGAAAGATGGTAGTCTGTTCAAGAAGGATACGCTAAACTTCATCATTCTTCTAGGTCTTGTTTCGAGGGGTGATAACGATTCGATACATGAGTATCATGCGTAGGCATTAGTCTACAAGGAATTAGATCAGAGATTTCATTAGAGCAATGCCAATTAAAGTAGTGATAAAAGAGAGTTGGACAAGTAACATTGCGTGGGTGCTGTAGCAGCAGGCTTTGGGACTCCACTTTACTATTTACATCCATTTCAGAGACTTTTTTTTTACACTTTTTTTAATAATTACAGAAAATACTAACCTGGAGCCATTAAAATTTAAATTCCGTGGGATAAATAGATCGAATAGAATACGTGACAATGTGATACAAGACCTTACCGAGCAGAATAAGTAAAGATACAAGTTTGGAATTAAAGTACCTATCTTGTTTATAAATTTCATACATATCAAAAAGTATTGAATTAAGTTTTTTGTTTTCTTTTGCTGGTAATATGAAATACACCTCATTTTC
Organism: Dasypogon diadema; assembly: GCA_006980735.1. NCBI lineage: Eukaryota > Metazoa > Arthropoda > Insecta > Diptera > Asilidae > Dasypogon > Dasypogon diadema. Next base: position 32,732 of record QYTT01079822.1, on the reverse strand, counting down.
CCTGCAAAACATGCCTATATTTTCCTTGTGGACATTAATTCAAATCTTGGCAAATATTTTCCATACAGATCAATGAACCACTTTACATTATTCCTTTATGTTTACGTAATATTTCTTTCTGTTTGTTATTTAAATTCATCTCATGTAAACAAAACCAAGTCGCAGATTCTGTTTAGATAGATGAAAATATTGGGATAGGTACTTTTATATTCCGTCGATTCAATCTCTCGAGCTAGTGTAAAATGAATAGGTTTCGAATATGCCGAATACAGAAAGGAATAAATGGAATATTCCGAATGAATAACAAAACGCCCGGTGAGTGTTGCGAATGTTTGGCATGAACAAAGGAATACATCCTATTTTACATAGATTCAAAAAAGAAAAAAAGAAAAAAATCGGTGTCGACCTAAATTTCTCTTACCTTCTATTAAAGTTTCAACTCACATTTCATAGCATTCCAAATCCTCTCAAAAAGTGAAGTTATTTTTGAGATACAATATTTTTACTTACTAACATTTTGTTGGATGTTAACCTGCCGTATCAAATGGCACATTCCTTTTTTCATTTCTGGCAGAAAATATTTTCTTGAAATTTCATTGCCTGATGTGACTGAAAACCTTTAGAGAACGAATAAATGGAAAGAAGTTTAAATCCAATAGCCGAGAGCGGTATGTGCACGCTTTAAGGAATTTTGACCCAGTTTTAAAAGCATTTGTAAAAATTCCACCTGTGTAAATCTGGCCGTATGATTCTTATGGGGTACACCTGCTTAACCTGATGTCTTCTCATCTTACTTGTGACGAAAGTGGAGGAATTTATTTGGGCATTAATTCATTCTTTGTTGTGCCTATGTCAGAAGCCGAGACAAGAATTTTGTTTTCACTTCATTTCAATATTGATTTTTTTCAGGATTTAGTAAAGGTTTGTTCAGCGCATTACTCCCTTGGACGCATATAGTACCCTCCAACGATTACAGTCGATGGTGTTGAGAACAATCTGCTTCAAAGACCTTATTTAGAGCTTATCCTATAACGTTGGAATAAGAGGTCTTCAGAATTTCCGTTTTTGATTAAGATTTCACGTTGATCTTTAACTTGTGAATTTCTGAAGGGTACTAATTAATAAGTGCTCCTCGTTGTGTCTTCAGAGTCAAAGAAGTTCTCGACATCAGGAGTCCTGAGAGCTTAATTCCATTTAAATTACAATTCTTAAATTGTCTTGAGCTTTATTTTCCAGAGCTGTTGCTTACGGCCTTGGTAGCATGGTAGTTAGGAATTTGACTCTCACGCACAAATTGTTGGAATATTGCGAGGATTTCTTTTTCAAGAGATTATTATTGGATTCTTTCTTTATAAAGGTACTTAAATGCAATTAATATGAATTTTAAATTATGTTCAAAGCCTGGTACTAAGTACTGATTACGAATAATTTAATTTGAATATTTTCATTTGGATTAGGATCTTCAGTCGTCATCAGCCGTTCTCATGGTACTACTTATGAATTTTATCGCAGATAGGATGAAAGCCTGGATTTGAAAAATTACAAAACCGGATCAAAATATCAGAATTCTGAAACATTCTGAAATTCCATTGACAAAAATCCTAAAGGTGGGGATTTCGTCTGCCCACATATTTGAAGTTTTACGCCGCTATTGATTTTTAGATTCAGATAAATTATTATTAGCTTTAAATTTAAAATCTAAATTTAAATGTATTCAAATAATATACATTTAAATTATACACAATTACAGTCTTACAATAATGTGGGTTAAAAAAATATAGACAATTTCAAAACATGGAACGATGAATTGTTTTATACTAAAAACGGAAGATGAGAAAAAAAGGAAAAGAAAAACATACAGAAAATAATCATTCTTTTATGTATATATATGTATATAGTCACCTTTATAAAAAACTTATAAACAACAAAAAACTTAAAAGTACGGCATTAGCTAATCTATCAAATTATATACACGATATATAAAAGATCAATAAAAAGCACAGAACATAACAATGCAAGTTTGAAAAACCAATTTTGTTTTTCTTCTCATTTAAAGGAACTTATACATGCTTATGTCTCAGGTAGATCACACAGGTTGTGTTTATCGTCAGTCAATCAGGTGATCTAAAATTTGGGGTACCACAGAGATCTATCCTCGGACCTCCATTATTTATAATGTACATTAATGATTTGGGTAGTTGCATATGCTTATATTAATGCTAAGTAAACTCTATAATCTTTTTTACATACTGTCAACATAGGAAGATTAGAAAAAAAGTAATTAAAAAGGACTCAGTACTTTTTATTAGGACTTAATACTTGTACTTACTTGTAGTCAAGCCTTCGGTACTTGTACTTAGGTACTTTTTTTGGAGCTTGTTAGCTTGTTACATTTTTTGTTTTTCAGGCAAGTAAACAGATCTATAGATATTTGCTCCAAAACAGTTTACTACCTGTCCAACACTTATGTTTTATGCAGAGGTTACGTTGGTTTTCCAGTGGTTACATCGTAGAGATAGTATAAGTAATTAGATCCGCTTCACAGCCGCTAATTCATTTTTATTTTACAATATCTTTCTAATTTTCATTTCTCAAATATTTTTCATCATTCATACTTGCTTAGAAATTTATATAATATTTTCTTGATAAACGATAATAAAAATGAAGTATAGGAAATTATAACTCCTACCGAAGAGGAAACAATTTTGCGGATTCCTGTAATAATGCACATCTCAAAAGGGAAGACGTAGTATTACAAAACATAATCCTTCACTGAATGATAGTATACCACACAATTCCAAAAATGAGGGTTGAATTTGGTATTTTGCTGGGAAAGACAACGATTTGCTCTTACCAAAAGATACAAAATTTTAAAACAATATTCCGTTTTGCTCTATCGCCAACATCATATTACCCGAAGAGGCGATTCCACTCCCTTTTCGCAGTACTCCTAACGCTTAGAGCAGTACAGAGTGATGGCCCACAAGCGATTTTCCGTAATAGAATAAATAATCGCATGCGGGTGCGTGCACTCAATTTGATATTCACAGCATTGAGTACCCCAGATGTAGCCCGCATCCCTTGGCACTGATTGAATCTCATGTGTTTTATGTACGGTCTATGTAGTGGGAGCTGATTGTAAAAGTTCGATTTAATTTTGTTTTTAATTTTACCAGGTAATCTTGTTAATTTTCACTTGATGTATGCTGCACAAGGGGCAATGCTCCGATGCTGGTCCCGACACTTATGAGACACTGATTACAAAATTAAATATTAATGAGTCTTTTCTAAAATTTTCCTATTTGATGCAGAGGTATGGATTTCATACCGGTGACCTGTTGCTCTCGAAACTCCTGCAGCTGTCACTCCCATTGGTGTTCCTATTAGTCTTCTCCATGGGCTCGAATCAAGAAAGATGACAACTTGAACGGAAATTAATAATTTCGTTGTTTGATTGCTCGGCGATCTGGGCAAGTGAATTCGTGTTGTTGCCTCTTTAATGTCCTTAGCAGGAGGGCAAGACTCCTGCAATCCAAAATGTGAAATAAATCGAGCGTCGGAACCTTCGTTGACTTACAACCGATTGCTCCTGGTATTTGGTGATGTGGTTTGTAGTGTATTCTTCCAAAAATACCAAGAAGCTTTTTTTGGTTGTTTTTGTTTCGTGGGTGTGCTATGGTGCGGAAAATAAATTTCGGTTCAGTGTTTTTTACCCAAAATTCCATCATTTTTTTTTTAGTGTCATAAATTTGTGATTTTTAAGACATGAAATCAAAGTTGTCTACAAGATTGCCATGAAGACGACAGACCAATTTTCTTCTCTGGTTGTCTTCTTTACTTTGACTAAACATGATGGACGCCGCGTATATTTCGGCTTTCTGCGCAAAATATGAATTAAATAAAATATTCCGATGCTTAGAAATGTCAAATAATAAAATTTAATGTATGCGTTCGTAAATGTTTTCGTTCGCAATGTTTGACACAAATAGCCCGACCTGGTTTGATATCAAGGACATCCACATTAATCTGTGAAAATTATAACTTGTTGTGACGAAATAAATTCGTGTGATTAAGTGACGTAGTTTCGTGGATAATTTTAAATGGAGGAGGTATTTTTTATGTGGTTATTCAAACACACGCCAAACATATGTACTTTAGTTTAAAGTTAGAATATGGTTTTTTCAATAAAGTTATTTTGAAAATATTTTTTTGGCGCGAAATTATTGATAGACATTATTTGCTTACTCATAATCCAAGGAATGTGACAGTAGAATTTGTCATGTTTTGTTTTCATAAGAGTTTTGCAGAGAATAAATTGGAGCTATATTTATAGGTCTTAACTTCGGACGTATCCAACAAAACAAGTTGAGTTTTCTACCATATCCTCTAATGTGAAAATTCGAAGATTGAAATTAGTGTGAGTATTAAAAACGCTGTTCAAGAATTTAACTCTAAATTTCCCTTTTTTGCTATCGTAGCTTACAGTATCAGAGATGTAGATCCGTTTTGCACAGGTGTACCGCAAGGCTCCGTAGTTTATTGTATATTATTAATCTTATATATCAATTATTAATGTAGTGCTTATCCGAAAATCCTCTTATTGTACAGAATTTTTTTAACCAATTCTCTTTAATTTTAAACTTTTTTTCTTCTATTGTGGTTCACACACGCTAACTTCTTGAATCAAACTTTGGAATAACTTGCTCTTACATATAGAGTGCTAGGTAGAGCAAAATTTTTCAAAAGTAATTTTCAAAATATTTTGAGAAGTTTACAAGTCTTTAAACTAGGGGCTCTATAGTAAAGTTGGAGCACACTGTATAAATTACCTGGTGGGGTAGCAAAGAGGTCACCTTAAGTGCTTTCTTGGATACAGAAGGAGCATTTGAGAAGACTTCCTTTGAGGCTATGGAACGGATACCCACCAGAGGGAATTTCGGTGATTTTGTGGAGACTCTAAAAGCCACTAGAGATGGTTTCTGTTCCTTTTTGTTACTGGTTGTTAACGAATTTCTGATATTGGTTACGAAGAATAGGACTACGCATAATACATTGCTAACGAGCTGTCATGGTTGATATACCTACGACTAAATACGAAATGCTACATTAACAGCACACAACTGGTGTCAACAAATCAACTTGCCAGTTTAAACCCACTGAACTATTGGTTTCCTTTACACAGAAAGAAGCAAGTGTTCCTTTAAAGTTTTATTTCTCCATTCACTTCTCAACGCAGATCAAATAAACTAGATTTCTCACGAACTATCTTCCAGAAACATATACGAGTATCTATGCAAAAGAACTTTTTGCTCGTACAATTAACAATAAAAGCATTCATAGAGCCAACATTTACATCAGACAGCCAAGAAGTTTTTTAAGCTCTCAGACTAAACTTCTTGGGAGTTCAGACTTGCCTGAGACTGTTACAACGTCTTAATGCAATTGGGCAACAATAACAAAGTTAGTTAAAGTATCGTCTAAAAAAGTTGGGCAAGGTTGAGAATGATACGTGCCAATTTTGTTAGCGTGTGGGGCATGGGGACAACAGAACACATTCTCCACAATTTCAAAGCTATTTATAGGTTTTTATTTCATCAGAGAATTTTCTTTTTTAGTAAAAAACTCAAAGAGATCCTGTGCTATTTAAATGGCCTTGATTTAGAGTGGACCTCCCAAAAGATCTACATTACAGAAGAATCCAGATTGTCGAGGTATGTGTAGACTTCACGGCTCACCCGTAAATAAATATTTAGTTAATTTGATTGCAAATATTTTCCCTTTTTTACTTTACATATTGTTTAATACATATTGTTTAATACAATCAAAGTAAATAATTTTTGTCTTGTTGAAATTTTGAATTAAATTTTTGAAGTGAAATTCACTTCGAAAAACACTTGAAAACTTCAGTAAATAAGCCAACAGTTTCCAATTTTGCGGGTGAAGGTACTGACTATTACCGCATATCTCTCTTCGCCAGTTCTGCCCTTAAATTTCACTTAAGCAATGAGACGGTCAATAAAACTACTAATAATTATGTGGATTTTTAATCTTTAATTTAAATCCAATGTGAATTGCTCCTATATAGAAACACTAAAGCGTTTGCAGAAAAACCATCCTAATATATTAATTTCTCAAGAACTTTGTATAAAAACACAGGTGGCTAATGCCCTGATGATTAGGAAGACAAGTCTCTGCAATTACCTTGGGAATAGCTGCTAGACTCGCCACCGTTCAGGATATACGTTTGTACATATTACATTAAAAGACAATTAGATAATATTCCACGGGCAAGAGCACCAATTGAATTAGCTCTACTCAGAAAATGGCAAAATTAAATAAATTTATTATCTTAATATCCCATTAGCAGTGGGTTTGTGCTCCAGAGTACTCTGTAACTGACGGGTTATTCAATTATGTACTCGTGCAGGCGTTAATTCGCTTATTACTGATAATTGTATGAGATTTATATTTGTTTAATGACTTATTAGAATGATACTTTGTACTTTTCGCTCTTTGAAAGGGTATTAAAGGACCGTCATATGGGGGGGCTTTGCTAATATGGAAATAATAAGGATAAAATTGGTATCTTATTTGAGTTTATGGTATCTAGCATGGCTGCGACATTGAAATTTTGTAAAAGAGAACAGTGCCTAAACAAAACTTACAAAGGAAATTTTCGTAATGTAAATTGCCGATTTTGACGAAGTTTAGAAATGTGGGGATTGAAAATGCTGTTTTTGGAATATCTTGGGAACTATAGCTCCGAATTGGATGAGAAAAATCTTATGTAATATTTAATTATAAAGAGTTCTTCCTAGTACTTTTATCAAAGGCTCCGATTTGATCACAAACAATTTTTCCCAATGCTTTTATCAAAGGAAAGGCCACAGTTTTCGGAGGGTAAATGAACCTAAAAACAACCACTTTTATGATAACAATGAATAAGTTGGGCAAATTGGGATTATTGATTAAGAGAGTTCAATAGTATCCTAACATTCACTCTAAGAGTTCCACGCCTCCTGCATACCCAATGCAGGCTTTAATGACGTGTTTGCATACCATAATTTTATGCTATTGTTAAGTATCTCTTAACTTCGCATTCTATCCTAAAAAAGTAGATAACAAATCAACTATATTTTGTTATAGCATCAAGCGATTGCTGAAAGTTTCACGTTATCGATTGATCAGTGTTTGTTCTCGACTAAAGCCGTAAATATTTCTTATTAATTCTGAAAGAAAAACCTTTTAGATTCGTGAACAAAGCACTTGGCTGTAACATGCTTTTAAACTTAATAAAAATGATGAATATTTTTTACGTCCAAGCGTCAAAGACATCCACAACTATTAGTTAATTTGATGCTGTTAATAAACAGGGTTATTGAAAATCCATTTTGAGCTATCTTTCTGGAACTGTTCCATCAAAAGGCATGCGACAATATATACTTTGAGAGTTTGCATTTTCGATGCTTCACTCGTTTTTTATTCAATATTTCCTATTTCCTTTCTTTCAAAATTACTATTTATTATGATTGTCCCTCAAATAATTCGAGATTTTTTTTTCGTTTTAGCGTGCAGTCATGTTACGTTCTTTACACAGACTAAAATACTCCAGATCTGGTGATCAGATAGTAAAACTGGATGTGGCTTCTTCAGTAAGTACATACTAATACCTTCTTATACGCTTCTCAATATATAAATTTTGCAGTCAGATTAAGAATTCTAAAGGATCAAGAAATCTGTTACAATGTAGCTTGAACATTCATAAGGCGTACTTGTACTCTTGTACTTTAAAAATTAGTTAGTTAGATAGTTTTAATATCGCTGCTAAATCTGGACAAAGATCTCTAAGTTTTCTACCGTTTTATAAAAGCAAATATCTCAATTTTATCCTTTCTGGGATGTTCATTCTCACCTGCCAATACCTCCATAATTTTTTATCGTTCATTCTACTTAATTACATGTGTAATAACGCCATAATTTACTTGACTTTTCATTGAGGTACTATAGATAAATCTAGTTCTAATTTAGGCCTAAGTACCTAAGTCAGCCAAGATGACTCTTGAAGGTTGATTCCTCTAGTTCCCCTTTTATTTTTGGTGAATTTTGTCGATTTAATACTTACAGCGAACAAATACAACCAAATGAAAGTTGTTGGATATCCCTACTTCAGGTCAGCAGTTCTGGAGTTAGGGGCATGCAACAACTACCACTTAGTTGCATTCGTTCGCTATAGGTACTCGGACTAAGTCGCTAAAATTCGCCAATTAGTAAGATTATTAGTGCGAAGAAAATCTCTAATTCAAAAAATCACAATTGCTTACATTAATTACGTTATATACTTAATACCAAAGCTGAAAACAAATCAGCTAACCATCAGAACACACATTACTCTACTCTCAAATAATATTGGATTGTGCAATTAACCTCCCAAAACTGCCAGCCGAACACATAGGCATTAACTACTAAAAAATTCCAAATACGAATCTCATGCACGAAGTAACAGTCCTTCATAACTGAGTATTATGATCTTTGCAATAATAAGTCAAAATGCCTAGAGGAGTTCAAAAATTCTATCCCTTCATATAAATAGCTCATTTTTTTAGTATACATATATGAGCAGCTCAGTAGATTGGAATTATAGGGTGTAATATGGGTGGATCTTCTAAAGCCAAATACAAACCTACTGCAATCCTTAAAAATCACTATTAAGCTCATGGAACAGAACGAGACCAGATGTGAGAATAGTAGAGTATCGTTAGTAAAGTGTGGTTACTGACAAAATTGCAGAAGATTACCAAAGCCGTCGCAGACCACCTTAAATCTTACTTATCACATAATTTATATGATCGCAGCATTTCATGCTCGAATTGTAAAAAAAACTTCAACCTTTCTAACTTTACCCACAAAAAATAATACAGGCTTATTCAGGAGGACAAGCGCAAGGTCAGATATGTCGAAAGATCTGATGATGTAATGTCACTTCTGGGCGTTCAATACCAAATCATTGCGAACTGTCCACATAGCGACATTCTTCAAATCGAAGTTCAGGTGACCTAATGCCATATAACCATATAACTATCATCTCGAGCTCCTCCTTTTGGCACGGAGACTCTGGTATACTTGAAGATATCCTTTACTGAATAAGTTAGCAGAGCCCACTCTAATCAATAGTCTATTTATTTATATTTAATTACAGTTTACTATAACAAAAATTTCGTAAGCATTAAACAAATAAAGTATTCTCTTCCTTGTGATGGGTTTCTAAACACTTTTATGATTTCTTATTGAAAAAGTAAATAACTAATTTTCCTCGAATCAATTTGAACAAGTAATCATCACTTATGTTCTTTTATGATAGAAATTTCACTTCTTTAAATAACTGGAGAAATTTATTGTCTTTTCTGTACATTCTGGTGTACTGAACCTCAGCAATGAATGCTGATTAAAGTTTTCTAACCGATGCGATAAATAGAGAAAGTTTTCCCGCTTAATTATTATCAGTCTACCTTAAATTGGTAACTGTTCCAATTAGTAACTAACTTAACAACAACCGAAACACGTTTTGTTCTGCAGTTCATTTCCTGTAACCTATTTCAACATGCGATTGCTAACTGCAATTCCTTTTATTAAAATTTCATGCGCATCGCATGCATGCAGAAATGAATTTTTCTGGAAATGTCCTCAATTGAAGGGGGAACTTTTTAATGAAACCCTTGTTAAGTTTTATTTTTTTATTTTTGAGAAATGGATTGAGTTTTCCACATGTCTGATGTGTGTTTCATTCTGTGGGTAAATGGTAAAGGGTTCATTAATTGTTGTGCAGAATTGTTTTAATTTTAGTTGCTTTATAGATAAATTGTTGTGTAAAATTGCCGCGTATAAAAGGTTTAGAAAATCGTACTCTATGGAGCAACTCATTGTTTATCTATAAAAGGCAAGTGCTCATTGTCATTTATATTATTTCTTTTGACGTTTTGTATGTGATAAGGCCAAGTAGTCGCATACAATTTGCGCCTCTGTCTCAGTATCCTCCAGAGACAGTCTGATTGGATCGTTCTCCAGGATCCCCGTCCTTTTTAGGTGATACCCAAAGCTGCCTTGACCAGCAGTCAACGAAACTAAACATCGAGTGTTCCTCGCTCCATACTTAAAACTTTTCTTCTGGTCGTACCACACGACAATCTAATCGCTTTCTCAGCCTGTCAGTAAGTTGTCATATTTTCCTACCGATAGTGATATTCTTTTATGATCGTCTCGAACGATATTTGGCAGGTCATTGATAAAGAGGCAAAATAACAAGGGGGCTAAAATTGATCCCTGAGGGACACCCCGGGCAAGGGGCCATGTAAAGGAGAGAGAATCTCTTTCTTTAACCTGTTGGTGGCGGTCTCATAGAAAACAACGTATAAGCGTAACTGCTGAACCACTGAATTAAAAAGAGGTTGCAACTTTCTGGAGAAGCAAGCGGTGATGGATGGTGTCACAAGCCTTCGAGAAATCTAAGAAAACCAGGGAAGTGAGGTTATCACTCTCCATGGCTACCCCAGTATTAGAAGATACCTTTAAAATTGCGGTTTCACAAGATATACTTCAGTTGTGGGGTATAATTTTAATTGCTACTTATTAATTTCAGTAGATGGGGAATGGCAAAATTTGGGATAAAAAAGGAATATTTTATGAAATTAATACAAAAGTTGTATCTTTCGCCACGTTTTTCTTATGAAAGTAAAGAAGCATCATAAAACAGAGATAAGAAGAATGTATTTTTATTTTCTTTTTCATTTTTAATCGCTCAATTAATACTTCACTTTTCATAGAACGGAAATTATTATTCATAAAACGGAAATTATTCGGAATTTTCTCAGCTGCTCAGTTGAATATGTGAAATTAAAAAATGAACTTCTGCCATTTACCTGTCACTGAAGGGAATTGACATGTTACCCTTATGTACCCCATGTAGCACAAGATGAGATAAAATACGTAAACAGTCGATAACTGCCGGTCAACCCATTTATTCCTGAGTCAACAAAAAGTCAAGTGATCGAGGGTTTCCATTTAAAATGTTTCTGACAATAAGGAAGGGGGTTGAAACATTTGTCAACATGTGGGAGAGTTCACACCTAATCCACCAACAACTGAAGAAAATTTTCCGGACATTTATCTCTTTAAAATAGTTTCTATTATTGGGACTGTATATGCGAACTGACTAACAGGAAAAAACTTTTTCTGATGTATGTTTATTGATTGAGAAAAAAATGCAACTTTAAATTCAAAATATGTTTCGGAAATAAAACTTTTAAGAACCCTTTCGAGTAGGTTCCATTCCAAATTTCCCTGACTTTATAAAAGGTAAAGAGGGTTAAGAGTAAATTTATTTAAAGTTAAATATTCTTTAACAGTACTTGCATTTATTTTCTAAACGTATCAAAAGCATTATTTATATTTTATATTATGTAAATGCAAAGGAATTTGTTTGCTACAAATAAATTTGAAATTTGTTAAAGTTTCTTCTTTTCTGGTTTGCTTTGATAGGCATTTTAAATTATTAGGTTTCAGTAAAAACAAATATTGAAGATATTTTGTATTAAACGTCTTCGGGCAAAAAGGCGTGTTATTTTCATTATATATTGGTAGGACTTTCACCATCCCTTTCAAATGCTATTAAGAAGCAGTGGACCAAATTTCACAAACTTTTATTCATTCTTACGCAAGTTAAAAGGAAATTACTGTTTGTGTGTATTATATATATATATGTATAGAATTTCAACTTCGTATCTTTAGAAGTGGGCATTTTCCCGTACATTAAAATTTTCCATTAAACTGGGATTATCAACGAACTCAACCCCACAAATAAAATAACAAATTCACATACCAAATTTCAGGTTTCTACGTTGCTCGTTCACCCATAATCGTGTTGACAGAAGGACGGACGAACAGACGGACGGACGAACAGACGGACAGACGGACGGACGGACAGACGGACAGACGGACGGACAGACGGACAGACGGACGGACGGACGGACGAACTGACGGACGGACGGACAGACGGACGGATGGACAGACGGACAGACGCATAAATCGACATAACTTTTGAACCTGATTAGGAATCTAGTAATTTTTATGGACTTACGATTACTCCTTCAAGGTGTTACAAACGCTAGACTAAACTTATTAAACTTGTAACTTATTTGTTATATAAAAACCTCAGAAATGACGAAAATCATTAAAAACGTAATTAAAATTCTCAAATACTCATATTTCATGCAACTAATTCTGATTAAGGTGAATTCTAAAGTACATGAATTCAGTTCAATTTCCGGGATGCACTTGTGTTTTATAGAAATTTTCATACAATATTTTTTGCCTTTATCATAATTAATCCGGATTGAAAAACACACCGTAATTTGATACATAGTT
>QYTT01079822.1:0-13440 GCA_006980735.1 Dasypogon diadema | reverse complement strand
CAAAGTAAGAAATATACTTCCTTTGATGAAAATAATGAAGCCGAAATTGGGAAAGGATTTTCTCGTTCACTGAAATTTGAAGGAAAACAACATTTATGTAGATTACATGGGAATTTTACATAAGATATCAAAGGCAATGAGTCTCACAAATTAAGGCTGTTCTATTTCTATTTAGATAAGATACTTTAAGAGATAAGTTCAGAGTAACGACAAAGCTTATGCTTATGTGTAAGTATATATGTATGGATTTACGACATCAAGCGGAGGTGGGCTGATGTAAAAGCTAAAAAAATTTCATATGAAGGGCCTATTCCAATCTAATTAGTGACGTCAAGAAACGAGCTAGCTTCTTCCAATTGCATTACTTTGATTTTTGACATTTCGCCCACCGCTTCATGCTTAAGACTATTCTGTCTATACAAAAATTAATGTAAAATATTATATTATTTTGGATTAAAGCAATTTAATTTTAATTGTAAAAGCTAGCAGCTTATTACAAAATAAAAACTGAAACGAAAATATGTATGTTTTATTGCTAAAAGCTACTCAAAATTTCCATGACGAAGTCTTATACAAACTAGTCAAGCTCCGTGGCCAAGATATCTGACGTCACTGAAGACTTGCATTGGAATAGGCCTCAAGTATGTATTTTTGACGTAATAGGCATGCATAGGATTTATAATCTGTCCCAGGTATTAGATAAGGTCTTATAAACCCAAAACCACTCAAAGAAGCTCTATTCTAAGAAATTGTAAATGGCGACACAAATAAGAGTTTATTTTAACAAAAAAGTTTATTTAATTGGAATTTACTCATATAAAAGCAGTTATGCTGCAGAAAAATCCAACTTCAAGGCTTGAAAGTTATAAATAGAACGCTAAGCAAGTCGTGATTAAGATATTCGTAACTTTGAAAGAAATGATCTGGTTAGTAAAGGAGTTAGTAGTAATGGGTTCTAAAAAAGAAAAGAAAAGCAATCCTCAGCAAACGGGTAACAGGAACTTAATAGAAAGTTACCATCCGTTATCACATTGGATATTGTACTATGGCACTATTTTCCAATGAAGTTCATCATTGTTAATAGGTTACTTGCAGAGTTTGGTCGGCCCTCTTCTTTCCTAAGTACCACGTTCAGCACTTTCAAGATAAAACGAATTTCGATCTCAATTATCGAATATTGAAATCTAGATCTGTAACCGGAACGGCTACGATATTGAGGCCAAAGAGAGTGCTGGAGCCCCTGCCCTGCAGTCTTAAACTCAGGATTCAGAAAAGTTCGCTCGTTTGAGGGGTGAGTGAGTGTCGTGTGGAACATCCTTCAGAAATCAGAGATTGAAAGTCTTTGCAACCTTCCTTTAACTTTAACATAGCTTAGGTACAGCAAAGAAGCTTAATTTCTTGCAGCAAATCATTACTTATTTTGCCTGTCGCCAGACCCTTCATCTCTCTCAATAAATTAAAAGGGCGCTTATCGTCCAAAACCAAATGGTTGTCGGGATACATTTGACAAGATGACTGAACATAACTCAAAACCCCGTCTGAACATTTCAGATGTGAGTCCGCCATAAATTGATCAATTTCCTTTGCTTATCGATTCTCTCTACATGGGAAAGTGGGTAAAATTACCCCCCCCCCCCCAAAAAAAAAAAAAAAAAATTCCCTAAGAATTTACGCGAACTCGTCTTATTATGTAACATCCTTTTCCCTTGTGAATTGGTAAAAAATATGAAAAGTGTATATCTTTTTTCTAACATTCAAAAACGATATAACAAACAACATGAAAGCTTATTAAATGCCCAAATGAACCCAATTTCAGAGTACAGCTAATTGGATGCCTCGTGTAGTATATAGCTTTTGGTAGTACCGCATTATATTTCAGGTTGCAGGGTAATTGATTAGCTTTCGGGGAAACCTCCAGTTTCTTCCTTGTTACTTTAGAGAAGCAGTAAATTTCTACCGGGGGGTTTTTGTTAAACAGTAATTTAATACGTAGATGAGTTACTCTGAATAAATGCTCCCTTGGGAAATAGGTTTTATGGTAAAATAGAAAATAATAACCACCCACCGCACTATGTAGGTATCCTTTTGAGTTCATCACGTGGTAGCAATTGCCGTTTATATCAATTCTTTGAATACTCTAGCTACTTTGCTTATGTAATCTAAAAGATTCTTTGCCTCAGGATGAACTTATTGGAATTTTGATATTTAGCTTTCTGTTAAGGATTCCCATATTTTAAAATTCACGTTGAAGCTAAATCACCTTGAAAATAAATTATGAGGAAACTTTGGCTTTTCTTTAGCAGAATTTAATCTTCTAACAATGTACAGAGTGTATCTCATTAGAAATGTATTCATTCCGCTTTATGCTCAAACATCTTTTGGTATTGTTAGCAGTACATCAAATTAATGGGTTTTTGACTTTTCGATATATTATATAATAGGCTTAAACGACGTTCTTATGACAATTCATTACGCTAGACGGGATGCTGATGGGCATAGACAATGACTCGAGCATCTGTCTTTTGAAGTACGATAACACCCTCCTCTTGTAACCCTTCCCTTAATACTCCCGTGGCCGATATGGATTCTGTGATCGGCCCAGTTCTCGAACTGTTGTCCACCTATTTCCCCACTACCAAGCTAAGTTGCCATCTTTGCAGTACTTTTCAGTTTTTGATGCTGAATTTTGTGGAATGCAGCTTCGATGTCCATCAAAGTAGCCAATGCAATTTTTCCTGTATTCAGTTTCTCCTTTGTCATTCTCACCAACTGATGAAAAGCAGATTCCGTTTACTTCCCTATGTATATAAATGCATACCGGATTTAGCGGATACCTCTTCAGCGTGGTGAATTCTAGGTGGACTATCAGCACCCTCTTCATTGTTTTCATTAGAAAGCATGCGAAGTTGACCGGCCCCGATGTAATTCCTTTTCTTTGGATTTCCATACGAAAATCACCTTCGTTCCCCTACATTTTAGATGATAAATATTCCTGGACACCATGACCTCTTTGCATCTGTGCATCTCTCTTTTCTTCGGCTTATGCCTAGACCTCCCACGCCTGCAGTTTATTATTCCTGATGGCGTAATTAAATGTTCCCCCCACCACTTTTTTAAGCTGCCCGTTCCACCTGTAGTGGAATCCTGATCATCTACCGACGTAAGAGGTCATGTGTTCTGAAATGTGTCATTCATATGACGCCTTCTCTTCTAGATAGTGAAGCTTTCCAATACCCATCTCAGATGTTGCCTGATTCCACTTTAGCGGAATCAGGATTCTTGCAGCAGGGCTTTATCCGTACTTTTCTTCAATAAGCAGCGAAGTATCATAACCGATACCTCCCTATTGTCATGGATCGGTGCAGTTTAAGGTCTATAAGGACGTGGAAACGATATCCACCTTCAAATCTCATAGATTGGTAATTTTCTACGCAGCTTTACGCAGCCTCTCCTCGGTTTTTTTGGTTCACACACCTAAAGACGAGCATGTTGTCCAAGTCAACGTTTGTGATTCTAATATCATCGACATAATCGACGGAAGGATGTTTTTAATTCCTCCAGCTCAGTCTAGCCTCACTTCTAACCTCGTCGTAAAGGTCAACACGAGACATATCCTCATAGGTATGTTGTCCGTCCATTCTCATTTGTTCGTATATTGCCTCCTTCCCAGCTTGATTCTGTTTACGCTACGTAGGTTTCCGTTTCACTATTTTGGTTCAGCGCTCATCCAGTCCCCTTCTACGGAACAAACTTCTCACTCAGTTCCAGAACCTAGGCCCTTGAACCTCTTCACAGGTATTCTGCCGCCGACAGATTGGCATCTGTCGAGATTGATTACTCAGTCTACAATTTATTTATTTATTTTTTACTCACCAGTGGTGAATTGAATACTTAAGTATAGTTTTTGTAATAATTTAAAAATGGATAAAATTTAATGTCGTGCGATTATATAATTGTTTAAAGGTGTTCAATGTGTGTTCTCTTTGAATTGTATTAGTATACATATTGTTACTATTCATTTTCTCTTTGCCTTTGTCAGAAAAATAGAAAAGATATTTATCTTAGTTGTGAAGCTTTCGTATAAATAATTAAATTTGAACCTTAAAAACTTCTAACGCATGCTGAATATTTTGTACACCAACGGATAGGATAAATATAATGCTGTGCCATTTTCTAGGTGATAATGCTTCCTTCATATTATATTTATTACATTGTAGTGCCCAGGGTTGAAAGTGAAAGAAAGATAAAAATCCAAGTCCTATGGACCTTTTTGCTGCCAATACGAAGCTTTTTCTTATCGTCAGAAAAATTTATCACCCAAATGTTTGCTGGGTTCTTTTATAATTTATGTCCACTGTCTCGTCTTTCTGTAATTTCTCTTTGAGTTGTTTGTAATGTTTAAGTAATGGATGGGTAGAGTGAATTCTAGTCAAATTTTTTGCAGCTCAATCGCCAGTTTTTTATACCCTACATTTAAAAAAATACTCGTTGCTGAGCATTTCAGGGATTTCAATTCGACAGTATGATGTAAATATGTACATACACATATATACAATTTTCTTCTTGAAGAGAATTTTTTGTTTTAGGGATAATCCAATAACAGGAAAAAAAGAGAACTTGATTAAACAAAATGCAAATCACGATTATTTTATTATTATATATTGTTTTGAATATTTCATATTCCAGTTGTTGTCGTATATAGTCTGTACCCAGAATTGGTATTGTGAAATAAGCAACGATAAGCGTACACAATACAATTTCCTATTACAAGTGATTGCTCACGAAAAGGTTCAATTTATCAAAAAAAAAACAGAATAAATATATCCAGACATTTCGTATTAATAAATCCCGTATTTTCCTTATAGAATAGAAGCTATAAAACGAAATCAATATGCTATGAATCTAATCTGGCTGAGTTTGATGGAAAGACCTTTTCAAGTGTCCACTTTCGGTTTTGTTGTGCTTTTTTGAGGGTTCGGCGTACAAAGAACTTAAGCCAAGATATCTTTATTCATCAATTTCTTTGATTAAATATGAGGGAGTATTTAAAGTTGTATAATTTTCGTAAGGGACGTACCAATAAAGCGAAGAAGAAATTTAGTCATGTTTTATTTGTAGGTACAGAAGGTAGTAGTAATATTGTAATTGTGTGAGGTTAATTAATTCGGGTTTCATGGGATAGTGATTTAGGACTACCCTAATCTGTCCCCGAAATGATGTCAATCGAGTTAATGAGTACATCTCCCCAACTGTGTCACTCACTTTCGGTGGTCAACGTCTTTAGTGATTTTTTCTTTTTATTCACATGAATTCTATGTAATATCAAGCACTTGAATAGTATAACTCTGCTCTTGAATTTACGAATAAAGTCTCCATATTAATTTTTGTTCCACGTCCTGGGATTATATATATGTTTTCGCGGTTTTTGTGGTCGGTTCTATGATTTATAACAATTTAGTTTCAATTGTTTAATAATGTATACTTAAATTCCGAAGCTTCTAGGGGCATCTGAAAGCATTAACCAATATGTATACATTTGTAGGATAGCTCTATACATTTCGTGCTTTTCATAATTGAGGTGACATTTAGACATCTTGGAAAAAAATAGAATTCCTAAAAGTACAAAATGGGAGCTTTTAAGGAAATTAGTGAAATTAAGTGGTTGTCCCTAATTTCCTTAGAGAAATAGCTCCACATGAAAGAATTTCATGACAGAAATAGTTTCGCATGAAAGAACTATTGGGGACTGGAGTAATTACAGAAGTACACCCACTTCTTCTTTATAATAAAGAGTTTATAAAATCTACAATGGAGGATCTTCCGTAAGGCATCCAATAGGCAGATAGAAACGATGGTGTCAATCGTAACAATGGACATGGTGTGACAATGGACATGGTGGAATTAATTTGGATTCTGAATTTCTGAATACTGAATAGCATTTAAATTATCTCCAGGAAAATTTTCACAGTCATTTTCAGAATGAGGAAGTCTGTGAAGTTTTTTAAACCTAATAAATCATCAGTAAAAAATGGAATCTATTTACTTGAATATTCCTTGAGCTTCCATAACTTTGATATAATAGATTGAATTGCATGCCAGGATGCTAAAATCGTCATCATTTCTTGGAATGAGTTAATCTCATATTCGAGTAAAATAGTGGGTTAACCAATTAGTGAAGTAGACAATCTTTGAAGGGATGACTAGAGGCATGCCGAAACATTCAGAATAAGATCCGCAGATATTCGTAATGAAAGGTAGAATCTTGCAATAAGCTTCCTAGGTGGTGAGCCCTATAGGTGTAAACACCGGAGTCCAAAAATCTTTCTGCAAGAAAGAGCACAATTGGATAGAAAACTTTTCGAAACAATTACTACCATAATAACAGATCGTTTAGAGAATGGAAAAAATACTGTCGGAGCGATGAGGTCTCAACAAATTTGGCAAAAAGTACCATTTAAAAAATGAGCACAATCCTTTTCAGATTTGTCTTTTGGAACATGGAGCGACTTTAGTCTGCATTGAGCTGGCATCCTTTTAAAGGATGAAGTCAGGGGTTACAAAATGAGATAATATGCATTTGACCAAAATCTCCTATATTTCCAAGTCATGAACTGCGATTTTGCACTAACACGAGAACTCCTTTTTATGAACGCTTTAACATAGGAGGAAATGGTTTGATGTCTCATGTTGAGATATGTCGGACTACTTTATTCTGTCTTAAAGCGTTCATAATAACAGTTTTTGTGCGAGTGAAAAATCGCAGTTCATGGCTCGGAATTATAGGAGGTTTTAATTTGATGCATGCAAGACAGATATATACTGTACTTATGAGAGAGCAAGAGAGAAAGGGTAGCCCATCACTTTAGATCAGATAAATTTGCTTGGAGCAATAATTGGGGATTATCTTTGTTATATGCTACATGCAAAACAGTTTTTAATATCCTTGGTAAAAGTCTCAAGTCATATAAAGAGGTTAGCTTTAGGTGAATATCAGTGTGGCGTTTAAGAGGTAAGGACGCTTCAAATGTAATTCGGTCATTAATTTGTTGTTCGGACTGGCGGTCACTATTGAAATTCTAGGTTTCTATTTTAGCACTTTTTATTATTAACGCCTCAACGTTTCGACAGATATTTCATGTCGTTGTCGAGGTGATGTCTCCGAATTTTACACACTAATTAATCATTATAAAATTTAAAAAAAATTCCACTTACTTTAACTCTATGTAAATATAACCTTGAATTAAAAAGATTGAACGACGAGCAACCATATAAATAAATTAGTCCACTAGCACAACTATATTGAGCAATTACTAAAATCAATATAAAACACAAAGTAAATAAAAATTTCTCTAAATTTCTTTATCGTGGGAAAAAACATCCATCCACGTGTCTGCCTATTGAAAAAGTGTCACATTTCCGATCGTCCTCGGTGAACATGGAGTATACCACGCTGAAATTTTATGTATCTATTTTTTTTTTTTCATTCATAATACCACACACCACTTTGTATGTAAAGAGAAGTATCAGACAAAATTAAAATATTAGAATATCTTGCAAGATTGTCGATAAGATTCACATTGTGGCCTTCGTAAATTTTGTGTATTTGTATAAATTCTCTGACTTCTGATTTTAAAGTAATCTGTGAATTTCTTTCAGACTCTTATTTTAACGGGAAGAATTGACGCTGACTTCGTCAATTATTAAAACTCGAACCCACGCCGGAGGCCGAGTGGGCTGAGGCCGACGTCTGCAGTAATTCTCCTCTGTTGGACTGGGGATCAAATCCTGCATGATTTCTGTGGATTTTTTGAGCCTTCAGTCGTATTTGGGCTCTGAGTAGGCCTTGGATTGTAGCAGACCTGGGAATTTTTTAATCGATTATGATTAACGATTGATGAATCAGATTAAACGGTTAATCGATTAAATTTTTCAATCGGGTAAAATGATTGAAATCAATCGCAGATTGATGGTTAGTCAATTGAAGTTTCAATCGTTTTTTGGGATTACAAGATTAATGGATTGAATTCAATCGCAGATTGATGGTTAATCGGTTACAGGCCAATCGTTTTTTTGCGATTACAGAATCAACCGATTGAAATCAATCGCAGATTGATAGTCAATCGGTTACAGGTCAATCGCAATCAGATTGAATTATCATTAAAAGATTATGGGATAGAAATAAAAATTCTTGTTATTAGTCCAGTTCTTTTATTTTGAGTTATATTAAATATAGAATTTGTTGGCTTTAAATACCGCACACTCTTCGCACGATGCAGGGCCAGGGTGTTAAAAAGTGCAAACCAAAGCAACAGGGCTAATATTCGGAGAAGTATCAATACTTGTGGGGTTCAAAAGAAAAGAGGAAATGGCCTCTATACGATGCTGTAATAAAATGTGATAGTTGCATGGCGAGACGATGTTCAAAAACGCAATTAAATTTTCAACTGCGCTTTTGAACGCCCTCTCATCCTGCAACTACAACATTTTAATGTACTATATATATGAAAAGGAGACGCATTCCCTACGCGGCAGTGTAATAAAATATAGTAGTTGCAATTGAAAGTTTTAATTGCGTTTTTGCCTGATTAATGATGATTACAGATTTCAATCGATTGATTTTGTGATCCCAGAAAACAATTGACCTATAACCGATTGATCATCAATCTGCAATTGAATTCAATCGATTGATCTAGCAATCCCAAAAGACGATTCAAGTTTCAATTGACTAACCATCAAACTGCAAGTGATTTCAATCGGTTACATTTTCAATCGTTTTTCGGAATTACAAAATCAATCGTAGATTGACGGTTGTTCGAATTTCACTGTAATTTTCCAATTGGCTGGAAAATTGAGTCGATTGACGCTCAGGTCTGACTTGTATTTGACCAAAAAAGTCGAAAACTGTAAGTGGTAGAATTAGATTTTTGTAAAGTTTCTTATGTAATTGTAAATTTGAAAATAAACTCTTAGTTATGTGTTATAGACTACTACTACTAGCAGAGGCAGTCTGTGTGGTTTTTTTTTCTAAAAAGAGGCGATAAGTAATTTTCTTTAAAAAAGAGGGCGGTAGGGCAAAAAAAGGTTGGGAACCTATGCTTTAGGCAGTTTGGAATGCTTGGAACACTTATTTCCGTAGATAATATAACAATTCTTAATTATTTGACAAATTAGATTGAATTGGCCAAAGGAGCATAATTAAAAAGATGCTGGCTGCTGCCCTCCAACCATTCCTACTTTGTCTTTCGATTTCTGTAATATAGAGTGATATACACTACATAGATCCCTTTTTTCGTCAATGTATATGAAAATAATTTCATTTCTAGTATATTTTAGGAAAAATTAATTCAGATCTAAAATCTCACTGCACGTCATAAGACACCTACTAAATTCGGGAATATAAATCTGGAAGTTATGCAATAAAACTGCTTTCCAAAGACTTTCAGCACCTATTGGCTCCTTTAAAGCTATTATCAAGATCTTTTTATTGTTCCGAAATAAAAATTATCTGGGAAAAGTTATGTGTTCTTTGCCAAAACTATGCAGCATACCAAATGTTCACGGTTCCCGGATTTTATAGCAGCCGAAATACAAAAGGGAGTAGTTTATAAGGAGGACAAAACATAGGGGTGGAAACAAAACCAAAAGGAACTAAATTAATTAAATAAGTTTGGTAGGAGTTCAAATCCAAGCATCAGATCTGACAGCGAATAAGACCAGTTAAGCTCACTTGAATAGAAGAGAAAACAAACCTAAACTTGAATAAACACGGGTGTATTGCTTTTCATATTATTGAGCTTTAGGATTTTATGGGATTTTCACAGACGTAAATTTGCGCCCCCTCGACTCTTATTGACGGTGTTATATTTGCTGAAATTTATTTTATGAAATCGAAATTAATTTTTAAGTATCATTTGCAAGGATATTCTCCTTGGACAAACTGCGTGCTGATCGGACCTGTAGGGATAGATTTTTCCGGCACTCCATTTTATTTCCTCAAGTAAAATTCCCCTTCTGGGCTAGAAGGGAAACCCAATACAATTAAATGTGACTGAGCCATTTATATATTTTTATTTGTGTCGTTATCACAAAGAAGTGGGCTCCCCGAACATTTAATGGTCCTATTAAAGTGAATTTGATTAATCAATTTGTGATGTTAAACCAAGCATACCAGTATTGCTGGAAATATCTTCACATTACGAAGTATCTCAGAGATATTTATGTGTGCGGATGTAGATTTGAATATTTAAAGAAGGAACATGATTGTTTTGATGTGCGTTACCTTGTTCGGAGGAATGCCAGAGACTTTATGGCTTTGGAACCGTGTAAGATGTTAATAAGCGTAAACGCTCAGAGGAAAAGGGAGGAACATTCTGAAATCGCCTTTGTATCTGAATGTGTCCGCTTCTGAGTTAAAACCTCCACAAAGTTGTTGGTAAATGGAGTAATGGCTTTTCTCGGGCCGATCGGAGCAGGATCAAAACTTTCATGCGGAAGAGTCTCCGTCCACAGCATTCAAAGAGTTTTCAATCAATTTACAAATTTGCATCGATGTGAAACTACTTACAATTGAGCAGTACGAGAGTGCTCTCAAGTTCTAGGTACCTAACGATGGTCAGCCCTAAAACTTATGGGCCTAACTATATTACACAGATACGAGTTCCTGAATATCTGACGATAATCGCAATCTTACATATGTGCTTAAATAGAAATAAGTAAATATCTTAAAATATTTCTTTGTTTTATTTTCAGATAAATGGTGATAACATACCTTAAAGTGTTCAAAATAAAAAGAGTATAATGCGGCTAACAAAAAAGTCATATCACATCAATTTTAGTGGTAAAAGAGTTGAAGACGGATGTGGAGTTTATGACTCGCATAAGGTTGGTCTACTCTCAAAGCATTGTTGGTAACAGCATCTAATTCATCACCAACTTCATTTTGTATCATCTCCATCCGATTCATTCTAACTGCAGAAATTCGAGAAAAAAAGGAAATCCAAACAGAATCTGGGAGGCACAGTGTTTCGGTGTTGTTTGCCTTGTCGCGGGGGCTCTGCAGCCCCCGCAACAAGCCCCCCTAACTCACCGGTGCCATCGGATGATTTAAATAACATTGTAAGTGAACCACAAACTGGTACTGTATCATCAATTGCTGAAGTTGAAGCAACATCACCATTATCAAATCAATCAGATCAATCAATAAATCCTGAAGATATATCTGCGGCGATCGCAGCAGTTCCATCTGCAACATCAACGCCACCAAGTAGACTTTGTCAAACGACAACATCTCCTTTACCCCATATTGAGGAGGAGGAAGAGGGTGATTCAAATCATTTACAATCGCCCGGAAGTGAACAACCGCGTCTAATTGAACGTAATATTGAAGAATACTCAAGTTCTCCATCGCCGCGTAACAAGCATAAAATTCGTAAGCAAGTTAATAAGGGTTGGAATCGGACAGTTGCCTTAGTAACAACTTCCAGTGAAACGCTTACATCAAGTGGAAGTGTTAGTGCAAGTGCTGGTTGTGGTAGTGGTAGCCTATTTAGTAACTCCAGTAATACAGGTGTAATTACTTCAACACAACAAAGTGGATTACTCTTACCCAAAATGCAGGCCGAACAGGGATCTATAGGTGATCTGCAGAAGTATCACAGTAGATATCTTAAGAATCGGAGGCATACGCTCGCCAATGTCCGGTAAGTTAGATTTTCTTTCTAAATATCTTAAATATTGTTCTTTTTTTGAATATCTAGCTTATGTTATTAATAGTGATCGTAAAGTGGACTATGAGATGAAGATCTTAAATGCAATATTAAATTCTTTTATCTCTAGAAAAGATATTATAAGGAGGCACTCAATGAATTTAAATCGATGTAGCATTCCGTCCCATAAATATTTATCTTTGCACTTAGGAAAATATTTTGTACATATTTCAAGATTTCTGGCACTGATTTAAAATTATTCACTAATTACGTGCGAACGGGAAGGTATATTCTTTCCGGATGCTTGAAAGTGCTCAAGATATGAGACGAAATTCATTTTTCTTATGAAAATTTTCACGTTGCAGGTAACCACATGACATGATAGTTGTTTTCAAAATAAATCTAGTGGCAGCAGTTTTATGAACTTGTTTTTAATTGGCACAAGCGATTCAAGCATGAGCGTTATAATATAAATAAAACAAACGCATATTAGATATTGATACAGAAATTGCTTCAAAATATAACTCTTTCCCTTAAACTCAAAATATGGAATAGAATTAAAATTTTTTCCGTTGAATATAAGGGGAGATATAGATAGATGTATCCTTTGCATCCTCAAAAATTTATTTGGCATTTTCCAGGCAAGGCAAACCCATTAACCAGTAAGAGACAATTTCGATTTTGCTGAGTTAAAGTTTTATATTGCGTATCAAATTTTTTACAATATATTTCTATTGATAATTGACGTAATTAAAAGCTTTTATTGATTTTACGTAAAATGTGCACGTCATAAATAGGTATTTATCCACTGACCAAAAATTGTTTCAAATTTTAAATTTGACACTCCTTACAACATCAGTTGATTCAAGGCGGGACTTGTCCTTGGAATTTATTTGTGTTTATGTACACAGAGCTAAAGTTGATTTCCACTTCATTATGGTCTTGCAGTAATTTACACACCGAACAAAATCAAAACTTTACTAATTCATACAGATTCTCCATAATTTTACACAGACTTCATTAAATTCAAAAGCAAATCAATTTCTTGTCCAGGCCTAGTTTGGATAGTACCAACACATTTGAATTTCAAATCGTTCGACAGGACGAGAACTTTGATTTGTTTTTGTTTTTGTTTTTTTGGGGACACAAGAAAATCACATTTCAACATTCTTGGGATCGATGACTTGGTTAAAGGTGTATAGGGCATCTAAAACCTCGAAATAAACATGTCAATCCATATGCCCGACAACAAACATGAAATTTCCATGATCTCATAATAGGATCAAAACAACTTCGGGTCAGTGAACATTTCATTTACGTTTCGGGTAAATAATGTTTCTCGTCACAAGAAGTAATTGAGGCGGTGGTAATTTTAAAATATTTCCTCAAAAAGACCTCAACGGAATTCAAAACAAAGACTTTTGAATTTGAACAGTGATAGAATGACTGATTTGCACATATGAAAATGTAGAAAAAGTAGCCTCTTGCGGAAGTTTACTTCTTGGCAGTGCACAATTAAAAATTCGAACCATCTCAAAAAGTTCTGCGAAAAGAGATTTTGAAATACGTGAAGAAATATGAAATTTGGCAACATTTCAACTGTAGCGATGGGAAGAAATTTAATTTTGAAAATCCTGATAGACGTGAAATATTGGCAAGGTTTAAGAAATCAACGTAAAATGTCATGTTCAAGGGGGTGGATTTGATTTGATTTGGGTCGTTATTTAATTTTATG
>QYTT01079821.1:0-31803 GCA_006980735.1 Dasypogon diadema | reverse complement strand
GTAAAAATTGTTCAGTTTACGTTCTCCATGTATTAACATCTGAGTTTAACGAATTTAAGATTTCCGCTAATTTTTGTCGAGTGACACGCGTTTAATTGAACTCTGAGAATTTTACGAGTGCGCAACTGGAAAGGACATACCTAGGTACATGTCTACATATATATATATATATACATATATGGAAAATTTTAACAGATGGAAGATACTTTGGTGTTCAACATCTAAGTTTTATGAATGGTGTTTACGTTTAATAGATCCGTTTAAGAAATAAAGGCCACAATTCTTACTATACCTACCTACTTAGATTTACCGTAATTATTTACCAGTTAAGGTATGTTTCACAAATCGGTATAACAAAATAAACCAGCTGACTCCCAAGAAAAACTAAATAAAACGAAATGTATTAATGGACATTTTTTATGTATATATATATATATGAATATACATATATGTACTTATATTTCTTGCGTGTGTCCAGGAAGTGTGGGGATTTTCCAGTCACCTAAAATTCCGGGAGAAAACGGGGTTTTTTAAACATCTCCCGAACGTAAAACTTTCAAATACTTAATAAAAGTATTTTTTGTCGATCATTTTTTTAAGGTTTTACCTAAGCTCAGGAGGCGACTCTATGATGCACGCAGGACAGCTTAAACGGAAGGAAATTTTTAGGAAAGAGAAGGAGATTTTTCAAGTAGAATTTCTATAGCGAACTTTGGCTTTTGTTTGTGGAGTTGATACCTGGTCTGGTCTGGTATGCCTTAGGGAAGTCATTTTGGCATCTAGTCTAACCTCAGAAGCCTCTTTAAATGCGCACCGAATAGCGTTAAGTTTAAAACTTCCTGTCTTATTGCATTCGCAAATGTTGGATTGTTACTATTGCCTAAATTTTTCAAATCTTTAGATAGAATGTCGTTGGTGCTAGTGCATCCCATCTAACTTGGTGTGCGTTAGCATCGCACCTAAAGAGGGGCTGCTTATAGCTCCGCCTGCAGTGTTTCGCCAGTTGTCTGCACTCTGAAGGTAAGGTGAGACCAAAACGGTCTCAAAACTGCCTCGTGGAGACAATACCTTCACTTGCACCGTAACAAGATTTCTAGTGATAAAATGCGAAAGAAGGGTGAATATAAAGTTAGAGTTGCTGCTGTCGCAAGTAAGCGACAAGCTACATACTGCCTTTGCTTGGAACGTCCACCCTTTGCCTCTGATATTCCATTAAAATGGACCTCATACTTACTCCACGGCACTTTCCCGTCACACGCAAGGTCGAAAGATCGAAAAAGTTGAAAACGAGTTGAAGGAAGTTCAAAATCGCAGTTCATATAAGCTCGAAATTGGAGTGCATTTCACAAAAAAGCTTAGTTTCCGAAATACAATATAAATAATAACCGCCTCTGTATTTGTTTCGCTTTGGTTTGAGAATTGCGACATCCACGTCCCTACTCCGACATTCGAGCATTCGAAATGATAGCCAGGACCTTCTGTGCCACGCTGGGGATGTAGATAGAACTCGCTCGACACAGCTGACCTTTGGTAATAAAAAGCGTCTGATCTGGTTTCGAATCCGACCACTCGCCAAAAACTCCTATCCTAATGTTCTCTGAGATTTTTCTTAAATAAAGTCTATGAACTGAGTCAAAACCTTCTTAACTACAAGCCATGCCCAAAAAGAAGAGCAAGAACACTGAACTATTTTTTTATGAATGCTTTAAAAAAGGCGAAATTAGGCTTGTATACTCCGTCAGCCCATGTACTTCTATCCTGAGTAAGACTTTAAATGTATACAAGAATGCAGACTGTTGCATATATGGTACATCTATAAAGAATTCCTTCTGATAAGCAAATATCTCATTTCTTCTCAATTATATGTAAAAAAATAGTTGTGTATTAAATTTGACTTTTTGTATATTATTTCAGCTTTAAAAGCAGCATCCGTGGATAGAGAGCGAGATTATATAGGGTTTGCCACTCTACCAGAACAAGTTCACAGAAAATCCGTAAAGAGAGGATTTGAATTTACCTTAATGGTCGTTGGGGAATCCGGTTTAGGCAAATCAACACTAATTAATAGTCTCTTTCTTGGAGACTTGTATAAAAATCGAATAATACCGAATGTTGAAGAAAGAATTGAGAAAACTACGCGAATCGAAAAGAAAACTATGGACATAGAAGAAAAAGGTGTACGACTTCGATTAACAGTCGTAGATACTCCTGGCTTTGGGGATGCGATCAGTTGTGAAGATAGTTGGCGTGTTTGTACGGCATATATTGATGAGCAGGTGGGTAGTTTTTAATATAATTTTCCTTTTACAGTTTATCTAGATTTAGAACTGATTTATCCTTTCAGTTCCGACAATATTTCACAGACGAAAGCGGTTTAAATAGAAGAAATATTCAGGATAACAGGGTACATTGCTGTTTATATTTCATTCCACCTTATGGGCACAGGTAATAATCATTTTTTTTACTATCTGGCACATTGATATAACTATTACGTATTATGGTATGTTTACAAATAGTAGTTGGGAAAGAAATACACATCTAAGCCATTAAACTTCTAAAAGCTGCCAAAATTTACAAAAAGCTAAGGATATTATTATACCCTTGCATGGACAAACTAGAGATAAATGTGTATGAATTTTCTTTAAAAGTTCAAAGCATTAGTGACGGGGCGCACGTGCTCTACGTGAGAAATATTCAAGTAAAATAGAAATTTTGTCAATCTCATGGCCATGAAAACACCAATAAAGCAACGGTAGCTGAATAGTTCGCCAATATTTCAAAATGTCCGTACTTGATATCTTTTCAGCTATTTTTAATCAAAAACCACCTACAGGGTATCATTTGAAATTTGAACAAAAAATCAGCTTTTTGCGAATATCTTCCCAACGAGGTGGGGTAGAGGGGTGAAACTTGATTTACATATATGCGCTAAGATCTGTAGTTTTCTTTTAATCCAGTCACCTGTATCCTTATGGGACCTAAAGTTAGAAACCACTGCATTATACGGCACTATATTTTTCAGGATAATTTTATTATTAAGATGAATATAAGGTTGGAAAGTCTTATAGAAATCTGAAGGCTTCTGGCGTTTCATTTCAGTATAATTGAAGTTAGGTTTGCTCAAAGTTTTCAGGGCTTTCTTTAAAAGTACTTTCTTCAGCATTCACAATTCTTATAAAAGATTTCGTCTGTATACGTCAATTTCCTTTCGATCACCCTTATCGGCTCCGACGATCCTCTGACGACGACTGTGCCCGTGCAGAGTTTGCAAATTTTAGGTACATCCTCGCGGTTAACAGCAGCAGCGCACAAAGGTCTGCTTTCATATCGCTATGCCATCGCATACGGGATTTTTAATATATCCGGTTGATTACCTTCGGTTTTTGTTTCAGAGCAATCTTGAACATCCTGTCGTTGTTCGTTCTATATACTTGACTAAGTCAACTAATTCTACCAGTTTGTATGATATGAAATATATTGCTTTATTTATATTCACCATCTCTCTTCCGAGGCTCACAACAAATCTAACTTTAACTTACGTGGAAGGAGGGACGGTCTTGCTGAAGCGACAGCCATCTTATCCCGTGCGGTGCAGTTCCTCATCCTCTTAAATAGTCACACATTCATAGTTCCCGTCGCCCATAGTAAAAATTTTCCTAGACCAATATTTAGTGGGAGTCTTCTTTTGATCATTGATTTGGACCCACATGTTGCCAACAGAACTATTCAGCTTTACTGCCAATTCTATAATATCAGCTGAACCTCTATGGTCCTATGAGGACCAAATTATTATTAGTGTATCTAAATACTTATTTTATATGTATAATACTGCCCCACGAGAACATCCTACATTTCTGTCAAGCAAATTCTATGTCAAAATTAAATTTCCCTCATATTACATATAAAAATGTGAAACAAATTATAAGCTTTTGTAAGTTTACATTTATAAAAATGTACGAAAATCTAACGAAAACTTTTTCAATTTCAGCTTGCGACAAATGGACTTGGATTTAATGCGTCGTCTTCATAGGAAAGTAAACATAGTGCTGGTCATAGGCAAAGCAGATTGTCTAACTCAAAACGAAGTAAAGAAATTGAAAGAACGAATACTTCAAGATTTGGAAGACAATCATATTCAGCTTTATCAGTTCCCTGAATGCGACTCGGACGAAGATGAGGACTTTAAACAACAAGACAGAGAACTAAAGGCGAGCATACCTTTCGCAGTTGTAGGTAGCAACACTATTCTCGAAGTAGCAGGAAAGAAAGTACGTGGCCGTCAGTATCCTTGGGGGGTAGTGGATGTCGAAAACCCACAGCACAGCGACTTTATAAAATTACGAACAATGCTAATTTCGACTCATATGCAAGATCTTAAGGATACCACGCAGGATGTTCACTATGAAAATTTTCGCGCGCAATGTATATCTCAGATATCGCAGCATGCACTTCGAGAACGCGGAAAACTTAAACGCGACTCCATGGGATCCAATGGATTTGACTCAACCATTACAGAAACTGATAGACTATTGTTACAAAAGGATGAAGAAATACGGCGCATGCAAGATATGCTAACACAAATGCAAGAAAAATTAAAGGCGACCCACTTGATGGAAATGAAGAAAAACGACAGTGTCATTGATGTTTAAAGAATTCGTTCAGTAGTAAAACTGTTCATTAACTCTACTACCTACTTTTAAAACTCATTTTTTTTCTTACTCCGCACAAAACGCAGAACACCTTAACGTTAACCATTGTATTTGTATTGACTAGTTGTAAGAAATAGGCGTAGTTTTATTACAAACAAATCCACTTGCTAAAGGAAGCATTCAGAATGAGGGAACTCACTTGCTGAATTTTTGAATGCTTCTGTGCAGTACGACTTTATAATACTTACCTTCAATTTTGAGGGTAACAAAAATAAAAGGAAATTTAAGCAGAGGCATACCCACCAAGGAATAGACCAAATGTAGTGCGCTAAGGCGAAAATTTTTTATCCAACAAAAAAACCAATAGCTGTAGAACTCGATTTTCCTTTTCTTAAAATTCCCAGTGTCCTTATCGATGAATTTATTTTTCCTCAGTATAATTGTTTTTGTACAGAAATGTTGTCATTGTTGATGTCTGTATTTTTTTGTATTTATTAACTCTGAAGTGCTTTATTTATTTTGTTTTTAACTTCTTTATTTATTTTTTATTTTCTATGAATATTTAATAAAACGAGGTATTTAATACGGTATGTGGCTTTTCATTGAAACTATAGAAGCTATGCTACTACACAGACCCACAGCTGGTTGTTGAAATCTCTTCTGCTATCTAGGAGATCAACAAATGATATTTACAAAGTAGTTATTATATTAGTGCTCGAAAGCGTGAGTCTGGATAGAAAAACTATGAGATCCTTTGGGAACGTACTGCGTTCTATTTATGGCGATGTTTGAGATGTGATAAGGAAAAGAAACGGCGAATAAGTCATGAGCGCTATGAAATATTAACTGCTCCTAATATTACTAAACTTCAGTGGAAAAAACTTTAAAGTTTTGTGATATTTTGGGAAGAAACTGAACATCATACGTAGAAAATTTCCAATTAATTTTATGTTTCAAATTAAAAATTCTTTTTTCTAATTACTAATATTCACCCAATAAATATCGCGTCCTTAAAATAGTAGTATAGATTCAATGTTGCTGGAGTAGGACAACACAAATTCAATTAATTAAAACCAACAATTCATCCCATCGCTGACGTTTCGTTTATGTTTTTACACTTCATCAGGGCTGAATACATAACAATAGAGCTAAAAATTTACCTCAAGATAAAACGATACAAATGTAATCTACTCCTACTAAACTAAGCCAATGCCATAGATTCGCGGGGGAAAGAGGCACACTTAAGGAAATTAATGATAAACTCTTCTGGGAAGTTGAACCGTTATAACGATATAAATATGAAGCCGTAATATCAATGTTTACCCATCGTGGATTCTGTATGTTCTATATGCTATCTGGTTGGGGAACGATATCTATGTAAATACTAAACTATTTATATATAAATACTATTTATATATCAATATAGTAACTATTCAAATGAAAAAACAAAACACTTAAAATTGTGAAATAAACGAAATTCATTGGAGCACAAAAACTGTCCATTGTTGGATGTCCATTTTTGAGTTTAAAATTTCGTTGGCACACGTCCGCAGGTTATTTAACTCGATGCCAGCACCTATAACCAAAGATGAAATTAAGTATTATTTATTCTTTGCCTATAACTTTTCTTCTTTCTTTATTTATTCTTTGCCTATAACTTTTCACTAGAATCCCCCTAAGTTTAACTTTTATTTTCAAATGTTTGTCACTCCGCTTGAATTTCACTTGGGTGGGGGTGGGTTCAATGTCAAGTGTCAACTTGACAGCAGTTTTCGAATACCCTCCAGCTTTTTTGCTAGACTCGGTGAGATTTGTCCGGGATTTTTAGGGAATATAAGGCAAATTGAACTTCTTGCATTATTGTAGACTAAAAATGACTGAAGTGGTGGAACGCTTACAAATGGGGCCACGTGACGGTGTAGCCTATCCTGTTTCAGTGCAATATTGCGGTAATTGCTCAATGCCTATAGAGGTTTGCCGGGATTTCCTTCTTAAAAGTGTTAAATTTCTAATTAAGATTTATTTATAGTATTGCGAGTACTACCCCGATTATGAGAAGTGCAAGCAGTGGTTGGAGAAAAATCTTCCGACAGAATTTGAAAAAGTAAAAATTGATGAGTCTTCGGAGGCGGGTGGTGATGATGATAAAAAGAGGCAAAAGAGGGGTGGAAAAGGAATGATAAAAGCCAAAAAGAAGGATGAAGGTCCCAAGAAGATCTGCGTGTCTAGGGCGCCCCGGGGAAAAAAGAAGTCTGTGACAGTAGTTACCGGGCTTAACACTTTCGGTACAAATTCTCCATTTTTTGAAAACACTTAACTAAATTATTTGTCGATAGGAATTGACTTGAAAGTTGCTGCCAAGTTCTTCGGCACGAAATTTGCATGTGGTTCCTCAGTGACTGGTGAGGATGAAATCGTTATCCAGGGAGATGTTAAGGACGATCTGTTTGATGTTATACCCGAGAAGTGGCCGGAAATTGACGAGGAGGTTATAGAAGATTTAGGGGATCAAAAACGCTAAATAAACTTGTGAAAGTGATTTATTGCATATTTCCCTCGTCCTATGAATCCTTGATCAGATGTTTTACCACGATTTCCAGAATACGATTTACTTGTTCCTCAGTCAAGCGCTCTTCGCTGTCTTCTATTAACTAAAAATTGAATAATAATAATGGAACAAGTTACGGTTTTTCCGACCTTACCAACTGTATATGAAGAGGTGTTGTAGGAGGGTCATTAACGATCATGAGGCACTCATTTTTCGTGAGTTTAAAGGGTTTTACTTCCTCCAGGAAAGAGATAATTGCCGAGCGATTCTGGGATTTTGATGGAGTGTCCTCTAAATACTGAAGGGTCTGGAAAGAGGCTCTCAATGCGGTTCTTATGCAGGAGTGTAATTAAGCTACCTCATATGTTATTGTGGCTAAATTTCGAAGGCCAAACTTCTTTTTTGTATCTTTAATGTTTCTGAGGGTTTCCAGTACTTCGTAATTTGACAACACAGAGTAGCAGGGATTCACACTGTAAAATAATCTCACTAGGCTAAAGTTAATTATAAAAGCAATTAGCTTACATTTCCATGCTGATATTAAGCTTGCCGATTCAAAAAACTAATCACAAAATCTCAGAGGGAGATTGTTTACTTTTTGACTTCTTCTTCTTCTTTGTTTGTAACTTGACATCCAAGACGTTTAACCGCGTGTTACAACAGGGCTACCAAATTACCTCTGTCAAAGCCTACAATTTAATAAGTTTTTTGAACCCACCCCAGCCAGCTTAAGGCGATTGGCTAGAACCATAAATTTGACAACTGATTTGTGTTCTGGGTTCGTTATTTCACTTGAACTTATTTTGTAGATATTCGTGCATGGTAAGTACTTTTATTAATATGGAATTTGTTAAAAATTTCAAAGCGTAAATGCTGTGTTTTATAAAACACTATAGCACCATAGACGGATCTCTCCAGAAATTTACAACGGAGTTTTTACTCGCAGTTTTTATTAAGAGGAACTAATCCATGTGTTAAGAAAAGTAAAATGTTTGCAGACAAGATAACTATGTAAAATCATCAAGCCAAATCACATCAAATCACCGGAATAAATTGATTTATATTTGAGTTTCAGCTTAAGTGATATAACGTTTATCTTGCCACTGCTTTAAATTCTTTCAACTTGGCATCTGATCCACGTCAGTAAATGCTATACTATTAGTAGTAAGTACTGAACTGCACTACAATCTCCTATAAGACAAAATTTGCTTATTTTTATGCGTTTGTACTTGCTTTCCGATTGTCCCGCTTTTATTTGGGAGTTTTTCGTATTTAAGTATTTCAGCAACATTTACAGTATAAATCTTGAAGCGTGGTTACAGTTTGGCTTTTTTACCTACATTTAAATCGGTTGGTATATCAGCTGTCTGTGATGACAACAGCTCAGCACCTACATCGTTGCGTATATCATATAATAATACGCTATTTAGGACGTAACGGACATCTTTACCCGCTGCCTGGTTTAGAAACTCAATTGCATAAACTTTTTCGCTTATAAGAGAGCTGCAATTCCAATGCAGTTGAATTCCATTTATGTGCATAAACTTGTATTTTATCTCTATCTGTAAGTTGGGCTTAAAGATCAAAAGTTCTTTTTTTAAAAATCTCTTCTGAATAGTCTTTGTGTATAATAACAGATCTTTCCTTTATTTTACCTTTCGCACTTAAAATTTGCACTGCATTCCTTTCCGCTAAGAGTTCTACACAAAACACTTAGCACTTGTGTGAAGAATATCCTTACTGCATCGAGCATGTTCTCTTGATTATTAAAATTCAGCCCTCTTATAATTACATTTTTCTTCCTTGCAGCATTTTTCTAATAAGTTAAACGGAGTTTGGTTCGAGCCGTAAAAGGCTCGGAAGGATATAGTTCGTATTCAAGTGGTCGCATGGACAAGGAATTTCTTGAGCTGAGTAAATGCAAAAGAGACTCGCTTAATGTTTTAGAAAAACTCAGAAACAAACAGCAGAAAATGGCATTCCATATGAATGAATTGTTGAACGAAATGTCTCGCCTATTGGATACTAAACTTGATGAGAAGCTGGAAAATTTGGCCAGTACAGGCTCAGTTAAGTGATGTAAAATTAATGTGTGAAGATCTACAACAACAAGTGAATTCATGGCAAAACCAAAATCAGGTTCTACTCAAACCTTTAACTTATTTGGAAAATGCTGCAAGGACGAAAAATGTACTTTGTGTATTATGCAGACATTTAAAATAATATATATCAGCCTGAACACAAGATTTAAGCACTTGGTAGACATAAACATATTTTAAATTGAATTTTTTGAAGTGGAACTAAAATAAATGAAAAATAATTAGAGAACCCTTTGAAAATTACTTTGTTAAATTTGTAAAATCAACTTCGCAAATGGGGAAACTCTTTATAGCGTTGCCTTATTAAGCCTGCAGTATTGTCTGCTTTGCAAAATTGTTCAATACAAAAGCTACTAAAAGTACTTTATCTTTATTTACTTATAATTATCTGAGAGTATTTTTTTCCTCGCCATTGGAGCGGTTCTAAATGGTGCGTCCACACACAAGTTGTAGATTTTTTAAGTTGACAATGATTTTCAGTACTGTCAACGTATAATACTAATTTTAACAAGATTCCGATCTATTTTTGCCTACAGGTCTGAATCTATTATCAGCTATTATAGAGACCTTCTTCTGATTTACTATCACTATCAAGATTCTTTTGCGATTAACTGTCACTATAAACATCTCCGTTCGATTCGGTATTACTGTTTTTATCAGAAGATATCAACAAGCGGGGCACCTTCCTTCGCTATTTGGTGCATATAATTGCATCATTGCTATCAGAACGATCCATCTTCAGGGGTAGAAATATAACAACAACGAGCTCCTTTCTAAGCAGAGAAAACTTAAACTTGCGATGTAATTCGGGAAAGGCTCAAGATGCCGACAAAATAAAACAGTATTACTATATTTACTATCAGTGATCATTTTAGCTCCGCCATGTACATACCTTAAGACAATTGTAGCGTAGATCTCGGATAATGCGTATAGAGCGAAGGCTCGGTTAATACAAGTTATTGAAATCAGTTCTGAACTCGGAAAAAAATAAAAACAAAATATCATAAAATATTAAACTCTTTTGCAATTTGCTTTCTGAGCAAGAAAGAATCTGATAATGCTTTTGGTTCTTGCCGCTATAGCGACATATCTTCTCCTAGCTTTTCAATTTCACCTGATCGAATTCGGGGGTTTTATTTTATTATATGTATGAAAATTTACTACCATACGCCAGCTACTCAATCCCAAACTGTAAGAAAATAGAGTTAATAGTAGGTGGAAACTTTCTTTTCCAATATTTTATTTATATTACATATACCTACTATTAATAAAAATAGGATTTTTTAATTTTTTTTTTTATTTAACCAAATAAACTTATATAGTACTATTTTGACTTTAAAAGTGCAAATTGATAAGAGGTGAGTTAACAATTTTTCCAGCCTGTCCTCTTTTCAAACTTTATAAAGTTGGTAAGGCTACCTAAAGGATATCTTATCCACAAGTTGTGAATAATCATTGTTAGTGTTCAGAAGGTGGTAGATAAATACTATATGAGCAATTTTACGTTGCTTTCCCAAAGAAATCAAGTCAATAAGATTAAGCCATTCATGATAAGGTGGAAGAATTATGGAGTCGTTCCAAGGAAGATCTCTTGCACTGAACATAATTCAAAACTGATGTTGAAAATCCTAGTTTAATGATCTAGTGCGAAAATTTGTCAAAAGTTTTACATTCTGGGGTTATCTGAGAATGAATTATACACTCCAACAATTTAGGTTTGCAGGGCAATAGTAAATTGATCTGTAATTAGAAATCTCGTTCCAATTGCCTATTTTGTGAATAGATATAATAAAGTTTTTCTATAGTTTTGGAGGGCACCGACTATTAAAAAAATCTCTTATTGTTAGTAAAACAAAACGAATGTGTAGAGGAACAACCAAAGCATTAGAATATGATTTTATTTCACTGGAGGCAATCAAATTAAAGGCCAGTTCATTGATGTGAGAAATAACGATTTCATCAGAGATGTTCGCAGATATGCCAGCTGCACACAGATGATTGTCAATGTGCGTAAAAGCTGTTAATATATGGTTCAAAATCAGGAGACCGAAACGCATTTTCAAAAATTGTGCCAGAGATATTGCAGAATGCTGATCGAGAGTTATAGATGTGGGATAATTGTCGACTTTTCAGGAACTAAAGAAGTGCCTTTTTAAATTTTTAATTTAAAGTCTCGCTCGAATGTAAATTCTTCATTTTAAATCAAAACTTTTGTAGCTTCCATTAATGTTACGAAGCTGATTATTTTACGCACGAAAGTACAATTCATAAAGAATGAGTTACAACAGAAAGATCCCGAAAAAACCTTCTACAAATTAAAAAAAAATGTTAAAGCTGATCCGGTCGAAAATTTTCGGAAACCCATTAAAAAAATCATAACTCGAAAACTATGAAAAATCGCGGAACATACATGGGGGTGATTTGGATACCCCTCAATGTAAGGCACCTAAATCTTACCTTTGGACTTCACTTCTCTGGCCACCCTGTATATCTGGAAAATTTCAAATCTAAAAAAAGAAAATTGTGTTTGACTTTTATTAGAAAAAGATGTAGTCGGTACGGTCTTTGCTGTTCACTCAGGGCCTATGCCAATTCAAGTCTTCGTCTTCGTCTCGTTGTAACAACTATTGACGTCAGGAAACCCCTGGTACCAATATATATCGCCACGGCCTGTGCAGGATTTGATCTTACGACAGCAGAGGAGAAAATCTGCAGACGTGCGCCTCAGCCCACACGGCCACCGGCGTGGGTAAATAATTACTTAATTACTATAAATTGTGCATTATTTTGGCTGTCATCCATTTTGTTTTCGTTGTAAAGTTATTAGCTTATATTAAATAAAAGATAAACCGAAAAAATGTGTGTTTTATAGTATTAAAAGCTGTTACTAGAATTTTTCCTTATTGTTTTTCTTATAATGCTTTAAATTTCGAGTAATGTAAATACATATAAATTTGTATAACTGCAAAACATACATGTTGTCTGAAAAAAAGTTCAACCCATCATGAAAGCAATAGGTATTTGTCCGACTTTTTCATATGAAAATGTTTTTTTCTTCTTAGTGATAAGGAAATTTATCCAAAAATCAAAATAAACTCGAATAGAAAATTAATGACTTTCAGTGCGATTTACATAATTAAGTGAAGAAAACACGTGCTTGAGCTTTAAGTAAAATAATGAACCCAAGGAGGCTTGCGTAATTCTTGATTTCAAATAAACGTTTAAGAAATCAATTCCCAATAATTCTGTGGACAAAAGCTTCATAGCTTAGTTTATGATAAGTAAAACATGGACACTTTCTCGTCTCCTAAGATCCATGGAATTATCTTATGCAAGGAATAAATTAGAAGTGGAATCTTTTTTCAATAACAGAGTTCTTAGCTTTCAATTCTGGAGGTATTTGTGAGCAAACATTCTTAATTAACAGCTTTAGTGACTTCATTCCACTTCGGAATCAGAAGTTATAATTAAATAAAAGAATGAGACAAATGGAAATTTATAGCCATGGTAATGATTTTTGATTAAATATCAGCACGTGGTATTGATCGGTTGAATGATGAGTGAATCTTGTTTATTGGGGGAAATATTTATTGTGAGAATTAAATCTAAATATTTAACTTATGCCCTAAACAGGCGGTACACCTTAATGAGCATTATGATTTCAAAGTGACGAAGCTGCCGGGCTGCTGTTATGAAGTTTTAAATAAATCGTGTCTTTTTGACGTCATAATGCTCATTAGAGTATGCCGTATGTCTAGGGTATTACCCAATAACTGCAATAGTGCAAGTTGGATAATAATACTAAAATTTAATAAAGGCAAAGCGATTTTGAATTAATAATGAAATTAAATTGTAAAACAAAAAAGATAATTTAGTGAACATATGAAGATAATGACACCTGTTTACATTAGAGATTTAATTGCACTTGGTAATTGGGTATTTGAATATTGAGTACTCGAGTCTGAGTACTTGAGCACTCATTGCTTTTTGGATCGAGTATGATATGCTCATGCTCTCTTTTCACTGGTTCCGGTAGAAAGATCACTTTTATTTTTCTCTCGTGACACATTGATCGATTGATCCTTCATAAAAAAAGCGATAATAATGAAAAATAATAATCAATTAATCAGTCTATATTTATGTAAAAAAATAAAAAAATATAATAATAACAACCATACTGTGTTAGTGTCGTAAACACTTTTTTCTGATGTCTCAACAATCGAGCTTTTGTTATGTTTCTCTTTTTGAATTTTCTTTTTTGTTGAAGAACGTGCAATGGATATTTTGTTATAACATCTCATTTGTACTGATTTGCTTTTCAACACTTAATATTTCCTGACAAGTTAAAAACGCAAAACTGTAAGACACGTTCTATTTGCAGTGCACTACAGATTCTGCAGGTTAAATGTTTGTTTACAAGTTTCGACGAGTTTTTTTTTAACGAAAACACTAATTTATTTTGCACCTGTAACCTTTTTTCTGTTTGTTTATTCATAGCGAATTTTACTGATAATTAATTGTTATTAACAAGAATTTGTTTGTTAATTATTAAAATGATGATGATGATGATAAGACGATAAAATCAATTGAACGAGCGTTTTTTCCGTCCGAACACTGATGCACATTTAATTTCATCAACTTTTAAAGTCATTTCGTAAAAAACAAAAACATCACGTGAAAAAGGACACTTGAAAGCATCAGAAAATGCAATGAATCTTTTTTCTATAATATTTTTTCGGATTTTTGTCATTTTTCACAGTCCCCTTAAAACGTGTACAAAAAGTATATTTGTTTAAAAGTATTTCACATTTATTTTTTAACATATGGCTACGTTTATAGATCTGTAAATTTTAGTTTTAGATAAAAGCAAGTGAAGAGTACAGGAGAAAAAGAATCCATGTCCTTTTTCTTAAAAACTGAGGAAATTCAGTGATTGCATCGGTTTTCTCAGACCTGAAGCCGTGTTAAATATTGACTGGGGTACTGTTTTCTATTTAATACATTTCGATGCAAAATTTGAAAAATAGAATTGACTTTGATTGCCTTTCTCCTGCACTCTCCAAATCAGGACAATATTTTGTATATATTACAGACAAAATTATTTTTTTCTAAAACAAACATAACGTGCCACCACGTACTTTTTTATTTTTTAAATTTCAATATGTTTGTTTCTGTTACTTCAAAGAGTAATGCAAATATCTTATTAGATTTTAGGATTCCCTTTATAATGACGAAGAAGATAAAAATACGGAGATTAACATCCGAGAAAGAGGCATCATCAGAAAATAAATCTCTTAAAGGACTGGTGTACTTTATAATCGGGCTACTATTTGGGATGATTTGCTTTTATCCAGAGATAATTGAGGACTTTGTACAAAACTATGAGGAGCAATATAATCTGTTAGTGCACGGAAGAAAAGATTACTGTTATCGAAATTTAAATATCAGAGAGTTTCTTGCTAAAATTGAAAAGGAAATCTTGCACCAGGAACAAGCGCTTGAAAAGTTTGAGCATTATTTAAAGAATCACACTAACTTTACACCAATCGCTGTAATAGGAACGACTGGAGTTGGAAAGACTTTATTTTCTAATTTATTACTTCAATATTTTCCATGGAGGCAAAACGTCCAATATTTTTCATGGTCGATTTGTGCCGACAACTATAAAAAAGACTTGAAAGTTAATAAATTGCTGAGACGATTGTCCTCATGTGGGCATAATGTAATCATAATTGATAACTTGACACCAAAAGAAGTCTCATATATTAAGAATTTTACTAAGAAGGCTGAGAAAGTAGTGTTATCTACAAACTACAGACTGATTATGGTTTATATTTTTAATATACCGAGTTTTATGGAAGAAGCCGAGACCGCTTATAGGAATAGTTTACATCACTTTTCAAATTTAAGTGACGTGAAAACAATCCGTTTTCGGAGCTTTAATCAAACACTTTTGCGTGCATGCATCAAACACGAAGCCAAAAAATTAAACGTTTCTTTAAGCGAAGAAAAATTGCTACAATTGGAAAAATCAATTAAAGCAAACCAATCTGGCTGTAAAAATGTTTATTCCAAGCTTGGAATCTACGCCTAGAAATTAAGATGTTGTTTTTTTTTAAATATTTTTGTTGATTTTAAACATATATATTAATTAAGATTGAGTGCAAATTAATTATGTACATAAAAATGGAGTATATGAAATTAGCTGTAATAGTTTTTCTAAAATATACACTGCAAAAAAATGATAATAAAACAATTTTTGGTGTCCAATTTCAAATTACTTTTCATGATGCGAAGGAATAAACTATAGCCGTTAATGGGCAACAGAAACAAACCATTTTGTAGCTATTCATCTTTCGTTGACTTGGAATTTAGTACAGTATAACACAGGTTTAACAGGGGTTCGTATAACATGGCAAAACATTTGCGGCAGTGCAAACACGTTACATGAGTTACATTTTTAGACTGTATTAAACATTTGAAGAGTACAAAAGGAAAACAATCAAAGTTACAACTTTTCACAGCTTAGTAAACCTTTACATTTTTTGTAAATATACCTTACCATATACATACGTTAATATTTGTGACTCGTATAACACGGATTACACGCATACCTTCTTAAAAATTTAAAATGGGCTAAATCGGGCAACTCTTACAACATGCCTGTACTGTCAGTATTACGTCCACCCTGCAAACTATGGTGCTCCTGAAATTCTTCATTTTGCAGGCAAAGGAATCTGAGAGTGGCTGCATACTTACCTTAATTTTTAGAATTCGCTGCTAGCTGTCTAAACTATGAAAATCATCAGGGGCATTCTTAAATAATAATAAAATTAAATTACGTGGAACAAGTTTTTTGAAATAAATGGATTTATTTTTCAAAATTCTGGGCAAAAAATCGCAAATCCCGAAATGCGTTGCTCACATCTGGGCTGTGAATCCGCACTTCTTATGGTCTTCGATGTTTTCCTCACCTTTTCCTTCAGATTTTTTTTTCAAAACCTCTGTATATTTCGCCATATCCGTGTTCCTCCTGGAAATCGGGAGGTCACTGATTCAATTCCAGTCCCAGACGATGGCTTTTTTCATGTTAATAACTTAGGATCGTTAAAATAAGTGTTTCAGAAATTTACCATTAAATCTTCAAATGTTGGTACTGGCCCAGCTTTCGGTCTTCTCCTCGTTTTTCATGCATGGGTCCAGCTGACCTCTTGGCACCTTTTGACGCCGCATTGTCCACCTCGCCTTGAAAGGCAGATGCGTCTAGTGCATGTCCTTAACCGCATGT
This sequence comes from Dasypogon diadema, assembly GCA_006980735.1. Taxonomy (NCBI): domain Eukaryota; kingdom Metazoa; phylum Arthropoda; class Insecta; order Diptera; family Asilidae; genus Dasypogon; species Dasypogon diadema. The sequence goes on along the minus strand of QYTT01079821.1, from coordinate 15,219 downwards.
TCGGCTGACCTCTTGTCACCTTTCGCCGATGCATCGTCCACATCACCTCGAACGTCAGACATGTCATCTAGGTCAAGCTGTTTTAGTTCTTCCTTTATTATGGCGATGCTTAGTTACATCTTATCTATCTGCTTTTTCATTGCCATATATAGTGTATCTAAGTTGATCCTATCTTTCAGCGATACTCTGCCTACCGACAGCTTATCAATACCTGGATTACCGACTAGCTACCGCCACCTCACTAAGATAAGATCTACAAGCTCCCTCACCGCTACAAGGTGTAGATACACGAAGGTGACTTTCCCCGGTAACTGAAATCATTTTTTAAAGTTATTTTAATTTTTGTCTCTGCATTAATATTCTAAAATATTTTAAAATATTTATTGTATCTATATTAAGTAAATTTCTTTAAAACCTTGTTGCCTACACAATTAACTTCAGCAGGATGCTGATATACTCGTAAATGACTCGAATTATTAATCCTTACGCAAAGAATGTGTGCTAATTATCCCGAATTTTAGTTTAAGGAAATTAAATTTTAATGTTCCAATAAGTGAATAAAAAATTGTCAACAGATTCCACATTTTTTGAGAATGTCCAGCAATAGGCTCTTTATGTAGATTAGGACTTCATTCACTAATCGCATTCATTACGATGTATAAAATGAGCTGTCACAAAAAGTCGATTACAGGAAGGCTCGTTAGGGAGAGATTTCCAATTTTGTTGGAAATTTTTGGACACATTTAAAATAAAATTTCCATACCAAAGGAAGTTTAGGGTTTAGGGTACGCATACTGCAATAAATCCCTTTTCCTGATAGAAGCAAAAACAGCTAATTTTCCGAAAAAGACATCGTTAAACTCATTTTGATACTGCTTTTATAGCACTTGTGCCCATGAAACTCACTGTCAGCATATTATTATCCTTTTTGCTTTAATGGAAATTTGACCCTTGTCCCGTCAAAATTGATACTAGGATTCCCGACACATGTGACGTTCATCTTACATGCTGAAGTGGTATAACAACTCCGGACTAATAGGCAACACAAGTATGTAATAATCCGCATAGGTAATAATTATCGTGTATAATAATGGGGGCCACATTCGATGTAGTAAAACGGAACATATCTCAGGTGGTTCATTAGGCTTCCATATGTGCCACAGGATAACTATTTTGGGATCTAATTATTTTCTTCATGATGGCAGCGTAACTACGAAGTTTCTGTTATTAAATATGTATCATATTATTTTGTAGAATGGGTTTGTTCAATTTGAGAGTCAAAATATAACTTTAAAATTCTTGACATGTTTAGTAATTTCTTAGTGATGAACTTATTATTTGCAGAGAAACAGTCCATTCCATATAAAGGCTTATGAGGAGAACTTTGAGGTGTTTAAGTAGAATTGGTTGTATTAAATTGAGTTTGAGTTGAAAAGTTTGCGGAAACATGAATTCACTATTATAGGAGCACGCCTGATTTCTCAGGAGGAGGAGAACAACAAAAGAAAATAATATTATATAATTTAATTGGCATGGTGCAAATGTTTTAGTATCTTATAATGCACGATAAAAATTTAGGTATTATAAGGGAAAGGATTAACAAGGATTAAAGAACCAAAGTCTTAAGTAAACCTCCATATCTCGGTAGTGTCCTACCCTTGTTCATGTGATTTTTAAGAAAACTCATGAACTTAATGTAATTAGTAAAAAGTAGAAAACCAAGGTGTTTTTTCCCAACCGGAAAACGGTAGTTAGTTACTAGAAATTAGACTAGTTTCAAAGTAATGCGGAGAGAGAGTAGTTTGAGGATGCGTCGCTAGGTGAATATCTCAGAGATTTTGCGATAATAAATCCTAGGGTTGAAAATTTTGAAAAATACAAAATGTTTTTTTTTTCGTGAAAAAAACAGTTTTTGGTTTATTTCCGTTTTATCCAAGAAAAATTCGAAAAATACTCAAACTCCGCAGCAGCAATACCCACATTGTTCTTGGGAAAGAACAGACTCATCGGCCTTAGGCGTACGTAAGTCAAGTACAGTGAAATATTTACCTAATAATCAGTGGCGTCCGGATTGTATAAGGCAATTAAAAGAAAATAAATATGTTTGATACTGCAAAATATAGGTAACGATTTAAAAAAACAACAATTACCAAAATTCAGTAAAAAAGGTCACTTTTTCGTTTTTTTCGGGTTTTTGTCTCGGATGTTTTAAAATCGGCGAAGTTTTCCCGTTTTTTTTCATAGAAGTTTTGAAAAATTCTGTAACAAGCGTTCATTTAGTATGTTTCCATGCAAGGTTGAACTCGAGTTGAACTCGAGTTAGCGGTCATGGAAACACGAGTTGAGTTGAGTTTTTTTAAATCCAAGTAAACTCCACGAAAAAGGTCGGGTTGAGTTGAGTTTAGCTACAAATGCCATTTTTGTTTATTTTGTGTTTTGGCATTTTATTAATTTGAATAGTTTGGGAGAAAAATATATTAAAATTAATTGGCGAAAAAAAGCATAGCAGAAAAGACATTTTTAAAATTGTGAGAACTGAATTTGAAAAAAGGGGCATATCGGAAAAATGCCAACTGTCAACTCAACTCTACACGTGCGAATGGAAACACTTCAGGTTAAGCGGCCATTTTATAAACTCAACGAAAACTCAACTCCAACTCAACCTTGTGCATGGAAACTAAGTAATTGTTTCTTTCGAAAAAATCTTGATAAAAACGAGCCATTCGGAAAAAAACGGGAAATATTTCAAGTTTTTTTAAACGCTAGTAAATCTCCTATTATCTTGATCCTTGGCCAAGTTCTCAGTTTTGCATCGTCCACATTTTCATTCAGTTTATGTATCTAGAGCCGTTCAACGGTGACCGGCAAGGCAGTTAACGTGTTTATAAGCAAAATTAGAGAATTTCGAGAGAAAGCAATCCACAACAAATTCAGCAATTGCCAATGCAATCAGAAAATTGACTCTTTGGTGTGGTTTATGATCTGGTGGCATAGTTTTTTTTTTCAAAAATGATGCAGGGGCCACAGTTACTGTCAATGGAAAATGAAGAAAAAGTTTGGTGAATCCATTTTTTCGAGAAATGGACCAGTCAATTGGCTGCTAAGATCATGCGACTTAACAGCAATGGACTTTTTTTTATATGGGTTTATGTAAAGACAATGTGTTATGCTAACAAACCAATGCATTGCAAGACAACATTGAACGCGTTATCGCTGAATGATATTATATTTCATACTTAATGGCATCAAGCATACTTTACATTAAATAAAAAAACTCATTTAAATTGTATATAATTGTTGTTTTATCTTAGTTCAAAGTTCGAGCGCTCTTAATGGAAAACCCTTTACCTAAAGAGTAGTATTTATAATTATGGCCCGATTAGCCTTCTCTGCTTTTTGGCCAATGTATTTGTGAGGTTAATCTTTCTGAAATAATATTAATCAAACCTTTTAACTAATTGGTAGGCTGTATTTCGCCAACACTATGACAGATATCCAGTCTTTAAAGTCATATAAGGTCTGAATTTATCATGTTGGAAAACAATACCTTTTCGATTATATTTGGCTGGATGAAGTTCGCGTATTTTCGCATCTATGTGAGTTAAGTAATCACAGTAGAGATCTGCTGTAACAGTTTGCTCCCATCCCAGCACTTCCCAGTGTCTCAGCTTCCGCAATTCCACCAGATGCAAAGCATCAGCTTTTGCAAGAGAGGACTTTCTGGAATTACTCTGGTTTTTTTTCGGGCTACATTATTATATAAAATCCAATTCTCGTCACCAGTAATCAGGCGATTCAAAGGTTCATATTGCTGCCGAACAGACAATGAAAAGGCAACCAAAATTCAATCTTCGAGACATTTTTCCGTTAATTTACTGGGAATCCATCGACACCACTTATAGTCAAAGCCAAACTTGTTCAAGTAGCTTTTTATTGCCGAATGGCTATCTTCTAAACTCTCTTCGATCTCCATACTGGCCGCACTAATGTCCTCAAGACATCGTCATCACACTCCGAGGCCTCCCGGAGCGATAGTAATCTTGAAGACTTATGTCTCCTGACGTGAATTTTTCACCACCTTTGGACCGTACTTACTTTAACTTCAGATGGCTTAAAAATCAATTTTAAAATTAAAATTCAATAATATTAGCTTTCGATTGCTATACTAAAATCATCAACGAAGAACGAAAGAATAACCGTGTCAATTGGAGTAACCGAAAGACGACAGAAGTTTCTTACCACCCGTGTTAATATGCATTTCATAGCTGAGTTGAAAATTACACACAACGCAGTAAATAAGAAGTAAAAAGAAAACGGTCCATATTTTCTTTAGCACACTATCATTCGAATCCTCAAGTATACAGAACAGCCGACAATGTAAGAACAAAGTAACCAGTGGTGCCGTGCTTAATGGGTCTTCAAAAGTGATGTGCTATTGAAGCGTAAATGCACTTTAGAATTGCTCCCAAGAGAATGCCAAACTTGGCAAGGCTACCAATTTAAAAAGAAAAGTTTAGTCTCGTGTGCATAGGAAAGGAGAACGAGAAATTGCAGCCAGGATGTTTCCAATTGCATGTAAATGCGCTTCAATTACCCCACAAAAACGAAGGCAAAAATCCAATAAAAAGTCGGGATCTTCTTAAGGTTGAAGCAATCGAATTATCAGTGCTCGAACTATTACAAGGGTAATAAGCGTAGAAACTTGTCTCCAGAGATTATTTGCATTTCGCTGAGAAATTAAATTTTCCTTCTAGTTGGGGAATTATTTCGAGTAAGCATCAGTGAGTTACTTAGGGTAATTGACTGATGCCAGATAATTTTATTGTATTACTATGAGGAATGGCCCTCCAGCTCCTGTCATTGTTCGTTAGCAATTGGTCCTTTCAATCTGCCGTCTGTAACACTAACGAAACTCAATTACAGTGAAATCTTATTAGGTTTAAGTGCAGGGAGGGTAGGACTGTTCAGGTCGATTTTTAGTCACGAAAGAGATGAATTACAATAATCCTTTGTATTACAGTGATGTTGCTTTGGGGATAATTTCGTTACGTTATACATACTAAATAATTTCTTATATTATTGGGTTTCCCTGGGCACGAAATCAGAAGTAAATTTCTGTTTGATTTGAAAATTTAGATGAGTGTTTCCAGAGGTTACATTAAATGCGCACGTATCGAAATTGTAATTATGAAAGGCTTCTCTCAATGAAATTGGATACTATAATGTGATGGAGCGCTGGTATCAATTTACATTTCTGACAGGTAGAGCCTCTACGAATAAGGAAGAACCACTTATGTTCTTGTTTCCATGTCAATGAAATAGTAATTTGTGAACTTATTTATAATTCCACTATCGATTTTGTGGCTTCTCGTTTAATTAAGTAATGGAATATTTTTCACGTGTTTCGATTTCTATTAAAAAATAACTTTAGTTTGTGTATCTAGAAATCTGTCCAATCCCATTCACCTTGAGCAAGTATTGCCTCTTCCTGACACACATTAGAAAGAGTTAGAAGAGGGCATTTTTATGAATCCCCAATTTTACACGTTGTTACAGTTCTATCTAGAGAAACCATAATGTGATCTCTATAGTTAAAAAGGACACCAAATGTGGAACTGTCGAAATTTTGATAAGGGACCCTGTTTGGAATAGACATTTACAAAAAAATTTTTGGTTTTCAAGAGAAACTTACGATTTTGGGCAATAGGATGAAATTAAAGCATGAGTGAATATACGTGAAAGGAATATTGTGTTAATTTATTCATCTTCAATTGAAATTCAGCACAAATGTTGGGTTAAGCTGGTGAAAGGGTTAACATTTTTCTCAATGGAATTATGATTATCACTGATTTTTTGAATGCGAAGTGTCTGGGATTTTATAAATGCTATCTTTGATATTCTGGACATGAAGTTTTTCAGCTGATTTTCAAGTTTTCCTTTACAATCCTCAGCTGAGTAGAAAAATATTTGAGGAAAATCATTAATTGTAAGATGTGAAGTGAGTGTTTAGAGCAATGTTTCCTAAAGTGTGATACGTGTATCCCTTGGGGGACGGGAAGAGTTTGGTGGGGGTACGTGCTGCACCGAGCTTTTGTTGCGCCTGCAGCTTACTTTTTTTCGATTACAAACATAGAAAAGCTAGCGTGGTGAGTTCTCCATCTTGTAAAGAGGAAGTACATATCGCGATTATAACGAACTTAATCTTTTTGATGAAAAAAAGAAACAAAATGTGCCTTCTTTAGAATTTTTCTCCTCTTTGACACCACCTGGCACTGCTTGTTTCACTTCTTTTCACAGGTCACTCACATAAAAGTTCACTTTTAATGAGAAATTGCTGGCCGCATCGAAACGAAATTTAAGAATGTTTACGGAGAAGTTGGTGAGTGAAAATTGTGTTGAAAACTGGAGATGAGTGAAATAATGAAATGAAATGAAATGAAGTTTCTCTCAAATAATGACAAAAATGCGCATGGAAATCTAGTTTAGAATTACCTACGTCCGCTAATTCTAATCTGGTATGGAATTATTTATCCCAGCACCCACAAACTTCTATTGAAAGTTGAATTCTCAGGCAAAGTTTTCATCCGAGCAAACCTCAATTGACTGTTTTCAATACCCACAAACTTTTATTGAAAATTGCTTTTCAAGAAAACTTCTCAAGCAAGCAATTTTCAAGCAATGTAATTACCACTGTCTAATTCCTGTAGTGAAGCTATTTGAAGTTGGCAAATTCCAAAGCACGATGTAGACTGCGTTACGCTGCTGCTTTATAGGAAAAGTCTCTGCTTTGCTTTGTAAGTTAGAGCGAGACACACACAAAGCTTTCAATGGTAATTTGCAATTTTAATGATTTGTGTCGGCTTATAAAGTGGCGAACTACTTTTATTTGAAACTTTACGAATATCCTCAGCTGAGTATGATAGTTGGCAACTTTGTCCTTCCTTCAATCTTATAGTAAAGGATGGGCCCTTACGTGTAAAAACTGTATACCTGAGTGTAGCCCATTTCGATATCTCAAATAGGTATTGTTTGTTGGTTGAATATAAAACCCCACAAAGGAAATTTTCCGGTTACCATAGAAATTGAATTTGTTTGTAGGAATGTGCAGTGTAGCAAAAATGTTGGTCTAGATTTTCTACGTTTAAGAGGATAAAAAAAGTTGAAATTAAAAGTAAAATATTCCTATTGTAATTGTTTGAAGTGAATTTTTAGATTTTTGATGTTGAGAATTGTCTTCAGGTTGAATGCATTGACATATAAATGTGGACTAAGCATTAAGTTGAATGGCACCACTTTTGTATTGTTGCCTGTTTTCCAATAAGCATTCTCTAAATTCTGTTTTACCCATAAGACACCGATACCAAAAGTGCTTCAAAATATAACTTTCTCCCTTAAACTGAAAATATGGAACTGAACTAAAATTTTTTCCATTATATATAAGGAGAAAAATAGATAGATGTATTGGTTTATATATCTATCCCTTGCATTCTCATTTTTCTGGGAAGGCAATTAGGCAAACCCATCAACCAGTGAGAAAGAATTTCGATTTTGTTCAGTTTAAGTCTTTTTTGAACAATTTTAGTAATTTATATTGCGTACCAAATTTTTTAAAATATATCTCTATTGATAATTTACGCAATTAATTGTTTTTATCGATTTTACGTGAAATGTGTACGTAGTAAATAGGTTTTTATTCACTGTCCGAAAATTGTTTCAAATTTGAAAGTTGACACTCTGTCCATTTATTTTAAAACGTCAGTGTAAGACACCGAGCAACCAAAACTGATGGAACTACATTCAATCTCGTTGAATTGCATACCAATGGATAGGTGTTTAGAAGCATATGAAGGGAAAAATACTTTTATTGCCATTTGAGTTGGGCGTGCGGTTATACAGGCCGTTAAAAAAATGTCTATACCTATGAGTGCTCTTCGTCGAAACTGTTAAATCTTATAAATATGTGCTCTATTCCTGCTGATCGTGGTTTTATAGGCTGTGAAAGGTGTCTTGTATATCCTAAGTACCAAATGGCCGTTACTATATGGGCGCAATAACTTACGGTTCGAGCATTATTTTAGCAGGTACAATAGTGGGCTTTAATTGGAACTCTCTTCCGCCAGGATGTAAATCATTTGCATCATTTTATCATGTGAGTCTTCTAGTGGAATCTTTTTCTAAAACTTCTCTAGCTTTCTTTATAAGGTCTAGTAAATGTTTGAATTGATTTTTATTTAAACTAGTATAATGCTTTATAGGCACATTATCCAAATGACCAATGAGTCAAAATTGATTACCTGCTGTCTCTCTGTACTAATTGATCCTCTGTAGGAACTTCGTCCAAAATTAAACTTGTTATGATCAGAACATACTCTTGCGTCGTGAGGTACATAAAATCGGACATCATTTGGTATTTGAGCTCCTATCAGAGGAGTGAAGCGGAAACGACCAGAATTACAGCCACAAAGACATCTGGATTGCATGTGGGATGCTCTTGGAATAACAAGTCGAATAAATTCAGAACTGTCTTCAATATTTTTTTCTGGTGAAGCATTTTCGATATCACTCCTTCGCTATCGTAAAATCCGTGCGTTGTGGAGAGGCTCTTTTTCTTACCTTTTCCCTTAATGCGAGAAGATCAGGCCCCTATGGTGAGGATACCTCTGGATAATCAAAAAGCCGCGCCACAGATGAATAGGAAACGGACGCTCTTTTCACTTCTTCATTCACTTCTACTCTTTCCTAACTTCATCTTCAGTACTTTGCTCAATATATTTTCCTTTGCCTTCTGTGCAAGGGGATCTTACTGGTATTAAAATAATTAAAACAACTGCTATTATATTACAGGAAGAATTAAAGAGTTTACGACAGTTACAAACTTTTCCTTCGTTTGCAATTTGCTGTGCAGTGAAAAGATAAGGGAAATTTGTCTTACTCAGCCACAAAACTGATGCTCACGAAGTAACTCTATAATTACGGAAAGTAATTACTTTAGCGTTGGAAAGCACACCCCCTTTCAATTTGCAAGTACATATGCTTGTAGCTAATTATGCACTTAGCTTTTAGTCGTTAACTTGTCATTTTTTAATGAATACGGAGAATGCTGGCATAAAGTACATATTTTCATTTTGCTCCCTGCTTTTATTATTGCAAAGTGTGAGAGTTACTTTTTATTTTGTTTCAATTTCCAGGTATTTGCTTCTCAGTATGCTTGATACGTATGTTGACCCTGAAGTACTAACGCACAATATCAAGTTTCATTATCTGTATTCTGTAGTGAGGGAGATACAATTTTTTACGAATGCTCTTTAAGAAAATTGGAAAACCAGAAGAAGAAATTTGTTTATTTTAAATTACTCGTTTTTTCATTATGAGTTGAGATTAAATTACTCACATCACTCTGTGCGAGAGTGCTGACCTTATTTTTCGCTAATAATCATAAGTTATAGAACTAAACAGGAGAGGCCACAACTTTCATATATAATAATGAACGTGTAAATGTTTAATAATTTACTGCTGAGATGTGTATGTTATCTCAGCAGTAAATTATTAAACATTTAAAACATTATTAAACATTTAAAACAGTATTGCCTATAAAGTGATAGATGGTGAAAATTATTTACGAAATTTAGTTTTTGTAAGATTATCTTAGATAAATAATTTACCAAAATGAAGTGTGTGGTGCTGTGTTGCAAAAACAGTAACCAAAATCGCAGTGGTAAATCATTTTTTAGACAAGTTGATATGTTTTAACAAATATATAATACAATGTTTAAATATATCAAGTAATAATAGTTATTATCGGAAATCAGAAATCGAAGAAAATATAAAAACTTTTAAATCAAGTGTTGTTTGTTTACATGGGAAGTTTTGTAAGAAAGAAATTGGTCAGGGACAATCCGATTATGCTTTTTGCAAAAAGTTGGGGGGGGCATTCAAACGATAATTGTCGTAAAAAAGCGTTTTACTTTTCTACGTATTTAGTCAACGTTATTTTATAACATTTTAAAACTTATTCGTGTACCTGTGTAATAGGGGGCTCTAATTTAAATTTTAAAGTGCAGTAATAATTGAAAAATGCTGTGGAAAGTGTGACGTAGTGGTTCTGAAAGTCAAACATATCAGTGTTGATTATTCCTAGTCTTTTTTAAACCAATTTTTTTTTGGAAGTAAAGGCCCACTTACAATGGACGTAATGTAACGTAAAAAGACGTAGTTGAAGTGTCAAAATGATGTCTAAAGTACGAGCTTTTTCATAAGTGAGTACAATAGAATCATAAGTGAGTACAATAGAAATTTCATAAAATCAGAAACTGGACCTTAATGGTATAAACGTCGCATCAAGTTATAGGGAAAATCGAAGCGCTCTTTCACTACTAACATTTTGGTGGTTGTTTTATTAAATCTGTTGAATTCAAAAACCTGTTTTCACCCCCAAACATCGGAAGGCTGCAACACCACCCGTGGAGACATATAAAACCAATATGGATCAATTTAATGTTTATGATAGCTTTTTTTTTGCTATTTGTTCCATGAGTATGTGAATTTTATCACCTTAGGGCGTTACAAGTTTGTAATTGGCCTAGGTGGCCCTAAGATTGAAGTTGCTAGAAAACGAAGTTGTTTGGGGCAGCTAGAATATTTCGGTGGTTGAATTAAGTCAGCGGTAGTGAAGAGTCGGGAATACTCATCATATCTATCGGCACCACTTTATTCAACTTTATTTATCTTACTTTCTTTCAATTTTCAAGAATATTCCAACTTAATGTTTCAACATAATTAAATTTTTATCATATAACCCTAAAGCGTTCGCAAGGAGCATCTTACAAACTCTCTAAAACGAAGCCATCTTGGCAAAAACATTTCTCATAGTTCCCTCTGAAGAATTACTACAAATTTGGATTTTCCTTTAAAGAATATTTTCCAATAAACTCAAGTTATTGCAATCATTGCCCAAAACTTCAGCTGTAAAACTACTGATACGTGAAGGCTGAAACGATCTCTGGTGAAAAGCAAGTCATGTGGAATCTACAGAGTCATAATTTCAAAATTGGATTAATGCCAGCCCCAAAAAGATATGCCTTTGTGTCGTTGATCCAGTTTTAAAAACAGTAAAAATTGGCTTTAAATCACCCGAAGACAGCTTTAAAGTCATTTTACCGTACATTACTGCCATTTTGAAGTCGTCCATGACAAAAAGCGCACGTAGTTATGGGCAAATCTTTCCTGAATCTTTTTCTATGATTTTTTTCGAGGGATTTTAAGTGGGGTGCAGTCATATTAGAGTGTTGGAAATGTTTTTATTAAGTTACACGTGAAAGGTTCCTTTTTGTATGTTGCCTTTTGAAATAATATTGATTTGTTTCTGTAAAAATATTGTAATTCTCTGTGATGCAGTAGGAGTCTTATAAATATATAAAAATATTATAAATAAATATATCGTTTTAGAAGGAAAATATTTGACATAGTTGGAGGTTTCGTATGGCAACTCTATGAAGGAGTTGTCCAAATTGGCCCATTTACGAACTTGATCGTTTACTTTTAATAAAGTATATGTGTACCAAATTTCAAGTCTCTAGATTAAGGCGTTTTTGAGATAACTCGCGGACAGACAGACAGACAGACAGATCGACAGACAGACGGACAGATTTTTTTCTCCTCCCATTAATGGGAGATGCGTTACAAACGTTCCCTCAAAGCTATAATGCCCTACATTTAGGGTATAAAAAGGCATGCTCAATTTCGCCTATCTTAAAGCATTCATAAAAAAGAGATCAATGTTCTTGTTCTTTTTCTTGTGCATGGCTTGTAGTTTAGAGGGTTTTGGTCGTAGACACAATTTCTTTAAGGGGCTCCACCCCTTGGTCATAAAAGTTCTCCTTAGATTGGGCTAAACAATTACCAGGATTAGTGTTTTAAGCTCGGACACCCTATGCATTACTTTAATTAAAATAAATTTCAATATTTTCCTCTGGTGAACTTATTTAAACTGGAAGTTTTCTATAGAAACATCTTTCCAATAAAACTGATGTTAAATTACTGCAAGCATTATAAAAACTTTAGCCGTAAAACTAGTCATACGTGAACCCTGAAAGGAATTCTAGTGAAAAGCGATTTTTCTAGAATCTGCAGAGTCATAATTTTAAAATTGGATTAATGCCTTCATAAATATTTCACTTTCTCGTAGTTTATGTTCTACCCAAAATAGATATGCCATTGTATCTTAGACCCGAACTTTTAAAGAACAGAAAAAATTGGCTTTAAATCACCCGAAGAGTTTTTCAGAGTCATTTTATCGTTTATTACTGTCATTTTAAAGGAATATCCCTGGCAGAAAAAATGCGTAATCATGAGCAAAAATTTTCTTGTTTCCCTTCCTGTGATTTTTTAAAGAATTTTACAGGATTATTATCAAATTAGAGTTGTGGGAATGTTTTATTAAGTTAAATGTAAAAGACTGGTTTAGGCATGCTACCTTTTGAAGAAGAACGACTTACAATACAATAATACAAGCACTATGCATATTAATTTAAGCTGTACAATAATTTAAGCTTACATTTACATTTATATATGCAAATTATAGTTGAATTAGAAACAGTAAACACATAAAGTAAGTTATACGTAATGCGGTCCAAGTATTCATGACCTCGAAGGGTTCTGATTAAAATTTCCTGGAATCCTCAACCTTTTGGGGGTATAAAGCCCCTATCGGGAAAATATTCTTAAACAGTTTGAAATAGTGAATCGAAAAGTGAAGTGGACTTGCTTAGAAAAGTGAAAATGTCAAAAACTGAATACCGTGCTGTAATAAAATTTTTTTAACAAAATATAGATTAACGCCGACGGAAATCAAAGAGCGGATGGATCAGGTATATGGAGAATCTTCACCATCATCTTCGGTGGTTAAACATTGATTCAGGTTTTTTCGCTGGGGCGGGAGTCAGTTGAAGATGATCCACCCTATGGATTGCCAGCAACGGTAGTTACGCAGAATAAGATCGATTTTCTTTTTTATAATCAAAATCAACAATCCTTGTATATTTAGTGCACACTGCATTGTCCTCATCAGGAAACTGTCTAGCATTATAGTTTCTTGTATAAATTTCATTTGACCACTCTTCGACATACAGTTTGATAGAATGTCTTTAAAATGTTAAGGACTTCCCCTCTCTTCAGGGCTTTCTGGTATTATACAGGGTGTTCCAGTAGTAACTTATCGGACGTTCAATGATAGGTCTGCATGAGACAAACAAAAAATTGTATGGAGGAGGGGACATCATGTAGTTAGAGCTACCTAAATATATATATATTAATATATATTATTAAGTGGGACCTTAGTGTGACCCCTTTCAATTAAGTGGTATCTAAGGTGATCACTAGGTTAGTCTATGCTGTCTATGTGCTAACGCTACTGATAGATTGTGTAACCCAAGTAGATCACACTCAGGAGACACGTGGCTAACTTCACTATTTGTTTTTATTTTTTTTTTAACAGGACACAGTCGCTAGTGGTACAGACGTGAAGTTAGAAAACTAAGGGAAGATTAGAGTCTAAAGTAAACTTAATGTGAGACAATAAAAGCAGTTCAAAATTATTTGTTTCTATTCTTTTTATGGAACATATTGTCGCCAGTAAAAGTAGTAAACCAAAATGAAGGAAAATTTCAAGATAAATATGAGATATTTGAAATTAGAAAAAAACAATAATGGAAGGTACACTTTTGGTTAATGACCAGATAGATTTTATCAATAGAAGTCCGTTACTTGATCCCATGTTAATAAAAGTTACCGCTTTGTTATTGTTGTTCTGTTAATTAGAGTAGTATATATAGCAAGATTCAGTAATTAGATAACCTTGATAATATCTAGATCGGAGGGAACGCGTCGACGATAAATTTGTAAAAAAATCTTGTATCAATAAATTCTTGAAACGAAAATTGCCGTGTAATTTTACCCGTTGAAAAAAAATGTTTATCAATATCATTATATTTTACGTCTTCAAATTTAACATACTTATACCACCGTTAGGCTTAGCAGTTAAAAAATAGATAGATATATTGCATACTGTAAAATTTATTTAAGTTCTCATAATTTATTCAAATACGTGGTTAACCTAACCTATAAATAATTTTCATCAATACTAAAACAACAATATTAACGTTGAGTTTCCTTGATATTATTTTGACCATCGAAAAATTATTTTGCTGAAGTAAGTAAGAAGTAAGAAAATGAGAGGATGAAATTAGTAAGGAATTGTTAGTATTTAAAGATGTAATTGTGTTTCGATTTAGTACAATCTAAGCTACAGTCATGCTGAGGAGATCAGCCTTACAAGCTCCGATCGAAGTGCTCCTGAATTCTTAAACGTTAGCTAATAGGGTTGCTGAAAAAATCAGGAGTTGTGAAAAGAAAATCGGAAGGATATTGACGAAACATATTTTGGTTCTTTTTAAATCATTTTTATTTGCAAAGACAAAACAAAAAAATATAATAGAAACATCTTATCAAAACCTAAAATTTATGTAAAATTTCCATTTTTATTTTTCGAAATATAGAAATTTTAGATTTCCTGGTCTTTTCAAGAATAGCAAAAAGGCCTTGCATTACATTCGAAATTTAGCTCTATACAAACTTCCGGTTTGATAATATTAACTCCATTTCTCTCATCAGACCACAATTTTCCCATTATAAAAAAATTCTTTCTACATACTTTTGGTAATTTTAGCTAAAGGCGATAAAATCTACAGATTTTATGCTCTATTCAGAAGATCAGAGGACTAGTTGACAAATCAGTAGTCCCCTGATAAATGCGGAGAAGTGGCAACGCTATTAACGAATCGCCAGGGAATTCTTACCAGATTTTTTTTCTTTTTTTAAGGACCGTAAACAATTAGAAATAATTTTTTTACTTGTTAGTGTTAGGTCTTTCGTGCTGTGACCATCTTAGCCGCCTAATATTTTCTTTAAATGAAATTTTCCATCATGGCTTCGGTAATGCGTCTTGCCGGTAGTGATAGTGATACGATAATCTATATATTAATTATACAAAGAAAGCCCCCGGTTCCGTATTTCAGCCACTTTTTTTATATGGAGTTTCATCGAGCTTTTCTTGAAATTTTATAATGGCAACACTGATCCGCATCAGTTTGGGGTTGTGTTCATTACTTTGGGTTTGCGTTCCTGGGTAACTTTGGTGTTAAGTTCGGTGTTTGCCACCGATAA